>OVBJ01001880.1:0-22893 GCA_900406535.1 Noccaea bulbosa
GATCAAACAACACCAAAAAGCTCCAAAATCTCCCAAATCGCTCTAGAACACTACAAAAACGCCTCTGGAAGTCTTGTCTCCAAAAACGATCTCCTGAAACGCGGCTGGAGGCTTTTATTTCGCGATACAAGGGTTTTCCCCAAACCAAACCAAGAATCCAATTGACCTAAAACAAACCGAAAATTGGATTTCGGACTGGTGTCGATCGACACTAGCCCTGGTGTCGATCGACACTAGCCCTGGTTTCGATCGACACCAAAGAAAAATTTCACTTCTTCAGTTTACGGATGTTACAGACACCCTCGGGAAAACGAAGTGGAGGAAGGTCAGTCCAACTGGTCTTCTGAACCCATGGAAACCCGCTAGATGAAAGTAATAAAAAGGACCGGGAATTGGTGGCTCCAACCATCACTACTCGCGATCTAAATAAAAGCTGATTCCAAATCATAAGGGAAAGAGAGAAGGAAAAAAATAATAAAAAAAAAAAGAAAAAAAGAAAAAAAATAATAATAATAATCATTGCATTCATGTTTTAGCTTTAAAAGTTGGTCTTGATTGTGCTTGGAGGGGTAAAAATCAGAATGCTATTTGGTCGATAACCCCTTGTTGAGAACTCACGCTTTAAATTTTAAGGAGTTGGCTTTAGAGTTTTGAGTTACCTCATGAGATTTAGTGTTTGGTTTAGTTTGAATTGCAAGCTAGTGTCCACTATGTGAAACTGGTCTAATGTTGATTATGTCTTGAGTGAGAGCAGGTGTAAAGGTTGATACAAGCTCTGAAGGGTAAGTGAGTTCCGTTTTTCAAACCTCTTTCTCATATGTCTTGGATTCGATTTACATGAGGACATGTAAAGATCTAAGTCTGGGGGAGTTGATATATCATGGTTTTTATGGGTTTTTGCCATGATATAAGTCTTAATTTTAGAGTCTTTTTAATGTTTTTGGAGCCTTTTCTATTGATTACAGTTCTTAGATACGTTTGGAGCACAATTGGAGATAATGGAGCTTATTTGGGAGTTTTTGCTGGAAAACTAAAGTCATTGCCGCTCACGGAGCTTGGTGTCGATCAACACCACTGCAGGGTGTCGGTCGACACCTCCTTCAGACAGAAATCCTGAGCGAGTTTTCTGAAAACTTGAAGATTTGCAGTTTTGGCCCGAAGGCCCATTTATTTTCAAGAAGGCCCAAATCGTGTTTTAGGAGATTTTTAGGTTTATAAGCCATTGTTTAGGCTTCTTTCCAATAACAATTCATTAACTTATTTTCTTAGAGACTTAGAGAGAGATTTGTAACAGAGCTTTGGAGAGAGAAACCAGACTCCTTGAGAGAAGATTTTGAACTCCTTTATCTCTATTCTTATTTCTTTTATGCAATCTAATTATTTCATGATGTTTGTCTCAATCACCATGTCTGAGTAGTTTGCTTGTTAGGTTTAGGCTTTTTCAAAGGTTGAAGAAGAATTGTAATTGCTTAGGATAATCTTTAGAGTTCTTCATATAGATTGTGTTTATTGCTTATTCTAGCTTAGCTACCTAGAATCTGATCTTAGGATAATTGATAGATGCGAAAGTATTATCGATTTCCCGACATATCTTAGATGAGCAAAATTTCTATCTCCAAAGGAATTTGGTTTAGGAAATTTTGTGAACAATTGAACCTGTAATTAATGCTTGTATTTACTGATTGAATTTGCAAAGAAATTTGGAATTCTAGGATTTAGACATAGATAATCTCTGCAACGAAAGTTGGTTGATTTTACATTATAATACATGTTCAAGAACGATGCATAATTAATATCCTATTTATTTTACTCTGCAATTCGGATTCAACCTGCGAATTTCCCAAGGCCTAACCTTTGTCTCATTGATCTCAACTTTGTCATAAATCGATCTACTGCTTTCTTTACTTTTAATTGTTTTTACTTTCAGATTTACTCTCCTAGAAATCTTTGAATCTGAGAATGTATTGTGCAACACTTGACGTTTGGAATTCGATACCCTATTTGCTACAACTCGATCGCTGTGCACTTGCAGTGATTAATAGGGAAAACTTAGACCTATCATTTATCACGAGATCGGGGTCGATCTGGTTTGTCACGAGATCATTTTTTCTCGAACTCATTTATCACGAGATCATGGTCGATCTGGTTTGTCACGAGATCGTTTTTTCACGAACTCATTTATCACGAGATCGGGGTCGATCTGGTTTGTCACGAGATCATTTTTTCTCGAACTTGTTCATGACGAGATCGGTTTTTTGTGTCGTCGAACGTTTGGCCAGAACGTCAACGCACCATTCTAAGATTTTTTTATAGAGTGGGTTCCCTTTGAAGGTAAATAATAAAATTTTATAATGCTCATCTCGCCCGATGGATTATAAAATTTTATCGGAGTTATAGTTGTACGCTTTGCAAGGCTGCCTACGTACCCGTGCAGGGATCAAACCATTTGTAATTCGTTACAACGAGTGGCGTAACCCTTTATTTTTATCTCGACCTCGTTCTTTGACGAGATCCGTTTTGACGAGCTCGGTCTTTGACAAGTTCGGTTTTGTGTGCCGAGTCTATTATTAGACTTGTCGTTTCGGCGGCGGAGGGAGATCGTCTGGATGACAGAGTGGTGGAGGCGCGTTCTTCTCGGCGTCGTCATCCTTCTTCTTGGGAGTATCATTGGTAGTTTGGTCTAGGCTTAGCATATTTTTGCGCCGGCGCTGGTTTGCGAAATGCCTACAAGTTTCTATAGCATGAACCGTTCGCCCGTGGAAGCTGCACTATTCTTGGAGTTTGTCATCTTCGTCACGTCGTGGAGTTTTATCTGCAACAGAATAAGAAGATTTTCTTTTGTTCTCTTGACGAGATGATTCTTTCGTCGTTTCGTGAGTCTTTTAGTGGTGTGCCTTGCATTCTTCGACGAAAACGTATTTCTGGGACCTATGCAAAGCGTCCTGAAGAGTTGCCGGCTCGTCGGGCATTAAGTTTTCTTTGAAATTTGATTCGAACCAAAGCCCATTTTTAATAGCTTTGATTCCCATCTCGTTAGGAAGATCTGAGTGCTCCGCTGCTGTCTCTTTTAATCTTTCAACGAACTCGCGAAGAGGCTCATATTTCTCCTGTGTCATAGTGAAAAGGTTGGTGCTGCTTTTCGACATAAACATTAAAAAATGTTTCAGGAATGCCGTGTCGAGATCATCGATTCGGCTGGAAGATATGAGAACCAGCTCATCGCGTCTTTGTTCATATGCTCGATGAACACTTGACAGTAATTTGCATCTTGTTCTTCAGGGGTGGCATATTTTTCCCTTTTCATGGCGATCTCAAAGGTTCTCAGCCAACCTTTAGGATCGTCACCCTTGTTGTAGAACTGAAATCGGAGGGCCGTTTGATCCTTTAAAGGTATCGCAGCGATCCGACGAGTGAAAGGACTCTTTTTCGTCTCGGCAAGAACTTTGGCAATTTCTGGTGCCGAGCTGGTAGCGCCGTGTACCTTGGAGGTGATTGGATCGAGATCGTGGCGCAGCTTGGCCACTTACGGATTGGTTTCTTTGTCGCCGTTCGTCACGGCATTAGTTTCTGCGGTGCTTCTTGAATAGGTTTCATCCAGTCACTTGGAGCGAATCGATCCTGTCGTGGTACTTCTGTTGCTCAGCTTGCATCTCTGCGAATTGAGCCGCAAAACCTTGCATGGCCGCGGTAAACGCAGCGTTGGTGATTGGAGCTTCTGCGTCTGGATCAGGTTGACTTTGCAGTCCGCCTGTTCTCGTGCCGAGATCATTGTTCAGGGATCCCATCTTTGAACCTTGATTGTCTTTTTTAAGAGTTGTTTCTCCACTCCCCACAGACGGCAGCCAATTGTTGAATCTCAAAATAGCACATTAGTGCTAGATAAGAGATGTGGAGTTTAGGAGAGACTCTTTTATTAGATCAACCAAAGTTCAAAGATTACAAAGGGTGATTCGTCTCGGTGACAAGGTTTGCCGAGATGAATACGAAGAGAATAAGATAAACTGAAAGTAAAGGACGAATTATAGCTAGGGTTTTTGCCTCTCTGCTTTTAGTGATTGCAGGGTATTTTGGATGATTTTCAAGAAATGAGGGGTCTTCAATATGTAGAGAGAACGGGTCGGCTTCGCCAAGATATTCCCTCTTATGGAAATATTCTTCTTTGGTGTTGATCTCTTTCCTTTCTTCTAGGATTTAGCCTTTATCTCCAAGTGTTTCTTTTTCTTTGAGGAGGTGGAAGTGAAAAACGGATCGGGCTTGCATAATGTTATTAATTGTGACGGTTTCAAGGGAATGTGCTCATTCCGGTATCAACAATACCCATATGGGTTTCTTTAAACATTTTATATATTAAAAAAAAAATTAGTTGAAGAGATTTGGGAAGAAACTTGATAATTATATCACAACATTGATCATACCCATATGAGTTTCCTTAAAATTATATTTTTTTTTTGGTTTTTTAAAAAAAAATTTAAAATAGAAGAAAATAAAATTATTCATAATAACTATAGTACATTGTTAAAAAGAAAAATGAAACATGTTATGATCCCTTTTTGCAAAACTCCAACAAGAATTACACATGTTTTGTTTATCTTCTTCCTTGTTCTTTTGATATTACTTGTTTAGAAGAAAAAATCAAGTTTGATTAAATTTCTATTTTCAATCCATATCTTTTTTTTTTTGGGTAATGATCAAACTTGGGAACAAGTCTTTCTGAGAAACCAATACTCTTCATGTTTGTATTCTTTTGCTCTCCTTGTGACCAAGAGTAACAGTTTGTATATGTGTTGTTGTTGATCACTGAATGAACATAAACTCTTTTCTACACAGCAACATCTAGTTACACGACTGTGTCCCAACATTTACATATATGATCGCATTTATAAATCGATAATCCGGAAAGAGATGAAGCTCATACCATTAAATCAGTAAGCCATGCCTCCTGAAAACACATCTTGAGATCTGATCTTGACGGCACTAGCATCCTGCCTAGATCCAGTTTGTGTGCATGTGGATACCGGTAGAGGCACTACACTTGGAGTGTTCAGCCAACCTTGATCTAATTCCGATTATCTTTCGCTGATAAGTATCAAGGTATATTCAAATCTCTTAGATCTAGATTCATTTCAATATTTGCATGAGATCCTGGAATTGATTCATAAGTATTTATAAAGTGTTATAAACCTAGATGAATTCCATCAATAAGGTCATGCCCTTTGGCTTGAAGAACGCTGCGCCACCTACCAAAGGCTAATCAACAAGATGTTCGCGGAAGAACTCGGCAACAATATGGAAGTCTACATTGACGACATGTTGGTAAAGTCCGTAAAAGCAAAGATCACGTCAAGCACCTTCAAGAATGCTTTCAGGTCTTGACTGAAACAACCAGTCCCTTTTTTTTTAACAAAGCGGAAATTCTTCAAAGAAATCAATAATTGATAGACCAAATAACCATTTCAACAAATACCAATAACCAATAAAAGAATAAACTCCAGGTTTGCCATTTATCAAAATAAAACTAACAACCTAAAACCGATGGTTTGCTAGCCATAACAAGATAAGCAAAATAAGCATCCTATCATCCTCATCGTCTCTCGGCCTCATTCCTACAGGCCATGTACGCCATCACCAGACAGTACAACACATAACAATAACAAATAACATAAGCAGCAATGATCAATAAGCAACAAACTCGAAACAGAGCACTCGTGTCGATCGTCACCCCAGATCGGTGTTGATCAACACATGGAGTGTGTCGCTCGACACTAGCTCAACAGTGTCGAGCGACACCACACTGGTGTTGATCGACACCGTCCCGACGCCTCAACTCCAAAAGCAACAAATCAACGCCAAAATCACAGATAAACACGAATTAGAGATTTTCAACGCCCCAAAGTGAATCAAACTCGACAATACATGAAGAACAGCTCAAGAACACATCTATGAACACAAAGCCACAAAATCTCTAGTGAATAATGGACCTACAGTCACGCACTCACCTTGAAACTGGCTGAAAGAGGGAAAGGAAGATGGATTAGCAACAGATCTCTCCAACAACTCCAGAAATCACCTCCAACTCTCCAAAATCGCCCCTGGAACTTTGCTCTCTCGAAAAAGTGACTCTGAAACGCGGCCACAAGCTTGTTATTCGAGAAATGGGGCTTCCATCGGCCAAACCAGCTAAACCGGCCGACTTAAATCAAACCGATCGCGATTCCAATAACCGGTATTGATCGACACCATTCCTTGGTGTCGGTCGACACCCTCGACCAAACCAACTCAATTTTCAATTCGATCGACTTAAACCGAAAATCAACCCGATAACCGGTGTTGATCGACACACCTTCGGTGTTGATCGACACTAGTGATTTAAAAGCTTTTTACACGTTTTCTTCGAAGTGTTTGAACCTTAGACCGACTGTACAACAATCAAACAAGAACATGTACAATCAATCCTAAATTCACACCTCAAATAGCATATGTAATCCACTCCTGAATCCCTAATATCGTCTGATGCCGCATCTAAAGCAACTTTATGGTTCACGGATGTTACATTGACAAAGTACGGAATGAAGCTCAACCCGGTGAAATGCAGTTTTGCCGTTACCTCCGGAGAAGTCCTTGGCTACATTGTGACCCAGCGCGGTATCGAAGCAAACCCCAAGCAGATCTCGGCGATCCTCGATCTATTATCTCCAAAATCCGCGAAGGAAGTCCAGAGGCTCACTGACGAATCGCGCTCGACCGATAGATGCCTTCCTTTCTACCAGCTGCTCCGCGCCAACAAGCATTTCCAGTGGGATGAAAAGTGCGAAGAAGCATTCAACCAGCTGAAGGAATACCTAAACCAGATTTCTTTGCAGATAGGTATTTTGCTCATCTAAGATATGTCGAGAAACTAATAATGCTTTCGCACCTATCAATATTCCTTAGTATGAATTCTAGGTGATCAGATCTAGAAATCAATGATTAAGCACAATCTAGATGAAGAACTATATGATTACCCTAACAGTATTTCAATCCTAACAATCCATCTTCAACCTTTGAAAAATTCAAAACCTAACTAGCAGATTACTCAGACATGGTTATTGAAAACAACATCATAAACTGAATAAATTGCAGTTGCGAGAAGGTTGGTCCGGTGGAGGTGCCGTCTGCGATTGTTCCTTCTACCCAGCCTAGGGGCCAGCAGCAGCAGCCGCAGCAGCGCCGAGGTTCGGGTTTTGGTTCTGGTTCCGGCAAGGGAGGCAAGCATGCGCAGGACCAGAAGAGGAGTCGGGAGGAGGCTTCGGGAGTTAGCCGTTTCCCACATAGTGCATGTTTCAGGTGTGGGAGCATGGAGCACCACCTTTTGAGTTATCCCAAGAGGGAGGTGCCTTGGGAGGTGCCTCGGGATACAGTGTGCTTCCAGTGTGGAGAGGCGGGACATATCAGGCCGATGTGTCCCAAGTTGCAGGGTTTGACGGTAGCGGCGGTTCAGCCATTGGCGGCTCGACCAGTGAGTCAGATTGCGGCAGCGCAGTCAGCGGGTCAGATTGGTGCTGCACCGCGAGGATACTCTTCGGTGGAGACGGGCCAGACGAGTCAGCCCGGATCGATCACAGGTACATCTATTGACTCAGACTTCGTAATTCCTTAAGTTATTTGTGGTTGTTGTTTGTTTGCAATATTTTGCCAGTGATAATGTTAGCAGGGTCTCATAGTTTTGTGTGTAGGGACCTTGTTAGTAGGTGGCGTTGAGTCACACGTGTTGTTCAATTCTGGAGCATCTAATTGCTTCATTACTATGGAATGTGCCTAGAGTAGACGTATCCGGAGCGACGCTAGTGAGCGTTCGGGCATGGTCAAGGTGGCTGGAGGCGGTTTTCTGGCTACTTCGGGCCGTGCTAGAGGTGTCGATATTCAGATTGCGGGGCAGTCGATGCCAGCGGATTTGGTTATTAGTCCGGTGGAGTTGTACGATGTCATTTTTGGGATGGACTGGTTATCTCTTTACCGAGTCCATCTGGATTGCTACAGGGGTAGAGTGGTCTTTGAGCGTGACATCGAGAGGTTAGTGTTTCTGGGGGTGAGACCGACTTCCGAGAGTTTAGTGATCTCGGCGATTTAGGCATATCATTTGATTGAGCGAGGCTGTGAGGCTTATCTGGCGACGATCACTATGACGGAGTCCAGTGGCGAGGTGGCTATTGAAGATATTCAGGTTGTCCGGGATTTTGAGGATGTATTTCAGTTATTGACGGAGTTACAACCTTCCCGGCCAGATCCTTTCACGATTGAGTTAGAGCCAGGGACAACGCCGATAACCAAGACACCTTACAGGATGGCTCCAGATGAGTTGGCAGAGCTGAAGAAGCAGCTAGAGGACCTTTTGAGCAAAGGGTTCATCAGACCGAGTGTTTCACCATGGGAAGCACCAGTTATGTTTGTGAAGAAGAAGGATGGGAGTTTCCGACTGTGTATTGATTACCGGGGGTTGTGTGCAAAGTGATTGTCTATGCTTCGAGGAAGTTGCAGGGGAGTGATCGCAACCGCCCTACGCATGATTTTAAGTTGGGAGCGGTGGTTTTTGCACTCAAGATTTGGAGATCTTATCATTTGGGAGAGTCAGTGAAGATATTCACAGATCACAAGGGTTTACAGCACATCTTCACTCAGCCGATGTTGAATGCGAGACAGACACGCTGGGTTGAGTTTCTTGTAAATTTCGATTTGGATATTGTCTATCATATAGGCAAGGCTAACCTAGTGGCAGATGCTTTGAGTCGACGGAGGTGTGATTCGGCTTTAGAGCAGGATGTGGAGACTTTGGTGGGCGAGATTAGCACCTTGCGTCTTTGTGCTATCTCGCAGGAGCCTTTGGGCTTAGAGCCAGTTGATCAGATAGATTTGTTGAGCAGGATCAGAGTGGCGCAGGAGAGTGAGTGATCAGAGTTTGATCGATGCGTCACATGTGCCGAGTTCCGAGTATCAGGTTTCTGAGAACGGGACTATCTTTGTTCGTGGTCGGGTTTGTGTACCCCAGGTGGAGGAGTTCAGACAGCAGATTCTCAGAGAGGCTCATTCGAGCAAGTTCTCGATTCATCCAGGGGCGACCAAGATGTATCATGACCTCAAGAAGTACTATCATTGGGTCGGGATGAAGAGAGATGTGGCAGATTGGGTTGCGAGGTGCAACACATGTTCCTTGGTGAAGGCTGAGCATCAAGTTCCGGGTGGTCTTTTGCAGAGCTTACCCATTCCAGAGTGGAAATGGGACAGGATCACGATGGACTTCGTGGTTGGATTACCTGTTTCGAGGACTCATGATGCTATTTGGGTCATCGTTGATCGGTTGACCAAGTCAGCACATTTTTGGCCATTAAGAAGACATATGGAGCTGCTGTTTTGGCTATGAAGTTTGTGCGTGAGATAGTGAGGCTGCATGGAGTGCCAGCTAGTATTTTGTCGGATAGAGATCTGAGATTTACCTCAGAGTTTTGGAGGGCATTTCAGAGAGAGATGGACACGCAGGTGCATTTGAGTACAGCTTATCATCCGTGGACAGATGCACAGTCAGAGAGGCCTATCCAGACTCTGGGGGATTTACTGAGGATGTGTGTATTACATTGGGGTGGTCATTGGGCAGATCATTTGAGCTTGGTTGAGTTTGCCTACAAAAACAGCTTCCAAGCGAGTATTGGCATTGCTCCTTTTGAGGTTTTATGGGAAGCCATGTAAGACACCTTTATGCTGGATCCAAGTGCGGTAGCGACAGAGAAACGACAGAGAAGGTTCGTGTTGTGAGGCTGAACATGAAGGAAGCTCAGGATAGACAGAAGAGTTACGCAGATAGACGTAGACGAGAGCTTGAGTTTCAGGTTGGAGATAGAGTGTATCTCAAGATGGCTATGTTGAGGGGTCCTAACAGATCCATAGCAGAGAACAAGCTGAGTCCGCGGTTTATGGGTCCGTTTTCGGTTGTGGAGCGAGTTGGACCATTGGCGTACAGGTTTGAGCTATCTCCGATTAAGCCTTTCATAAGGTGTTTCATATATATATCAATGTTGAGGAAGTGTCTACAGCCTTCTGAGGAGTTAGTGGCTAAGATTCCAGAGGATCTTCAGCCAGATTTGACAGTTCCGGCAGTGCCTGTGAGGATCCTTGAGAGGAAGGACAAAGTTCTGCGGAACAAGAGGATATTGTTGCTGAGAGTTTTATGGTCTTGTGGCGGTGCTGAGGAGGAGACTTGGGAGCCAGAGGCAAAGATGAAGTTGAAGTTCAGGAAGTGGTTCGACAAGCAGGTCGAGGAGTGAGCTTCTTTCGTCTTTGTGGTTATGTATATTGTTGGTTTTTGAGCTTTGGTGTTATTGTATTTCGTTTTCGTTGTAACGATTTACATTTTTGAGATTTAATAAGATGGAGTTTCTCTTATTATTTATGGAGTTCGGATATTACACACTGTTGACCAGTTTGGGTCGCGAGACCATTTAATCTTAATGTTATGGACATTTAAGAATTTTTCTCTAAGGGCTGCGGTCCTGAATAACTCATTTCACTTTGAGACATTTGTCTCTGGCACACTTACGTGATGTGTGAGCGTCAGTGTGGGTGGCTTACCTTATGCATGGGCGTCATTGTTAGTGGCTTACTGGGAGGCGTGGGCCCCGGTGTAAGTAGCTTATCTGGGAGGTTTGGGCCCCAGAATAAGCAGTGCAGGTCCATCTGGAAGGCTTGGGCCCCAGCTTAGGCGATTGCATACTTTTTTGGGAGGCTTGGGCCCCAATACAATTGTTGTGATTTTGACTTATTTGGGAGGCTTGGCCCCAATATAAGTGTTTGGAAGAAAACTGTCTTGAATGGGGCGTATAACTTAGGATTGAATTAGAGTCTCAGGGATCAGTTGAGGATTCCAGTGTTTGGCCTTGCGAGGTCGGGTTTTTGCTCTTGGAGAGACGTATGTTGTTCGGATTCGAGGTCGAATCCAGTTTAGTAGGGGAGAATTGTAACATCCGTAAACCAGAGAATCGAAAATATTTTTTGGTGTCGATCGACACCAAGGATAGTGTCGATCGACATCGGTCCGAATTCGCGATTTCCAGTTTGATTTAAGTCGATTGATTTTCTGTTTTGGGTTTGGAAAACCCTTGTCTCGCGAAATAAAAAGAAGGCAGCTGCTTTTCCTTCAGTTTTTTGAGGTTTTCAGAGAAAAATTGAGAGAAAAAACATATTAGAGATTTCTGGAGATATTTTTGGAGCTTTGGGTGGTGATTCCTTGCTGTTCTTCTCTCTTTTCCTCTTCTCAACCCTTAATCAATGTGAGTGCGTGACTGTAGGTCTGTGATTCTAGATCTGGATTTTCGAAATTGTTTAAGTGATGTGTTCTTGGTGTTCTTCATTAGTTATATGTTGATTTTCGTGTTTATGGTGTGTTGAATCGTGTGTGGCTTGAATATTGGTTGTGAATTTGTGTTTTTAGTGTTGTTAGATCGCTCTCGGTTTCACCTTGTGAATCGGGTGTCCATTGTCTCACCAGACTGCCCAATGAATTGTCTCCAGCTGTGTAGGACTTTCACACGCACCCCCAAGTGGTCTTGAAGGGTTTGAGATCATCAAGCTTGGTAAAAAATTGCCCAATAGTCATTCTCGTAAAAGTATTTATGAAGCTGATTGAAGTTTGTGATGTGCTGATGAATAAGAAAAACTTCGGTTGAAGAAACCTATATTTATAATATAGGTTTGATGTGTACGTAGTAGGGTTTTCAAAAAAGATTTCATTTTGGTTTAATGGAAAGATGAATATACTGAATATTTATGTTAGCTTAGATTGTTGGAAGATTTCCTTAGATTATGTGTGGAGAATAAGTTTGTTTGTTCTTAATTTATTGGTATTGTTTAGAATACGGAAATGTAGCAACTCTATTTGATTTTGAATTAGATTGAGATTTTTTCAGGTGCAATTTATGGATTATCGAAGAAGATATCTCGTGGATCAGAGCTGGAGAAGTTATGTGTTGTTTTTTTTTAAGGTTTCGTAATTTATTGCGAGCAAAACTCGGTGGATGAAGTATGCAGCTGATTTTAGTCTGATTCTCTAGTTTAATGAATTTTGATAGGACTCCGGTTTATTGGTTTTCAAAAGAATTGCCGGTTTATTTGCACCGGTTTGTTTTAAGTGGCATAATAAGATCCGCCTGCTTTTTCCTTGTTTCGGGTCTGGTAATTCACTTGATTTCTTTGTTAATTTTGGGTTAAAACATGTTTGGACACAGGGATAAGCACTTTTTTAAGTTAGAACCCTTATTTTGTGTGTCTAATTTAATAGTATAGATATAACATCAGAACTATTTTTTATTTTTGTAGTCAAATTAGGAAACTTAATTTCCATATCTAATACTTATGAAAATTGAAAGTATTTGATAGATTTTAAACAAAAAAAGTAAAAACGAATTTGAAGATGAGAATGAAAAATTATTTTATTTTATTAAAATATTTGAAGTATAATGGTTTTTTTTTTTTTTTTGACAATGAAGTATAATAGTTTATCTTCATATTAGTATTATGTTTATTAAATAGTAGCATTTAATTGATTTGTTAAACATTTTGTTGGATTGTTCTAACTTATAAATGTTTGATCACACGATTTATTTTTGAAATTTGACATACATAGATTCATAGCAAAATCGTTGTAACATTGCTACATATGTTGAAAATGTAGTATTTACACCAAAATTATATATGTTATATTTTTATTTGAATAAAATTAACCTAATTTCTATAAAAAAAATAACAAAAAGTAATGGTAATATAATAGTACCCATTATATAAATTTATCTCCAAAAATAATGATAAAAATATTATTATAAATAATATATATATATATATATATGCATATATTTAGAAAAAGAATTATTGATTATAAATTTATAATGAAAGTTTTTTATTGGGGGAATTGCCTCAAATGACTCATATATTGGTTTGAAATGCAAAAATAGACCCCCTATTGCACTTATGTCTAAACTAGTCTTTTGGGTTTGCCAAATTACAGACATCACCCTTGTGGAACAAAGAAAAAACGCTATCCATAATGACGGTTTTACCCATATGGAGTCTACTCATGAAGTCTATTAATGAAATAGACTTCATTATGAAGTCTATTTCCTAATAACTACTTAAATTTAAATTATAAAATTATAACAAATTTATTTGATTAATAAATTATACATAAATAAGATATAAACATTTAACATCTATGAAAAATAAAATTGCATAAAAATGAATCCATATAAGTTAACTAATATAAATTATGTATATAACCTATAAACTTTGTGAAGTCTACTCATGAAATCTACTATATAATAAAATCTTAAATTTAAAGTTTAAAATTTGTAAAAAAATATTTTGATAAAAAATATTTACACATAATTTTAACACAGACAACTACAATCCATGTAAAATAAATTTGCAAAGATATTAATCAATTTAAATCAAGTAAGACAAATTATGTTAAAACCCAAAAAGAAATTGTGTGAAGTCTACTCATGAAGTCTGCCAAATAAAAAAATCTTATATTGAAAGTTTGAAATCGATAAAAAATAATTTTGATAAAAAAACTTTATGGTTAATTTAAATAAACACAAGTCCTATATATGTAAAATAAAATTTCATGAAAATGAATCAATTTATAAGTTCCATGAGTAAACCAATCACCAAGCTTAGTGTTTGAAGTTTAATATATAGTGTTTATGATTGTCATTGTTAGGTTTTAGAGAATTTTGATATAAAAAATTGTTTGTGATTCGTTTAACGATTTAGAGTTCATGAATTCGTACTTTATAATGTTAATTGTGATTATGTAAACATAATTAATGTTTACTATAAGTTTTTACTTAAAAATTCGATTTAGGGTTTAGGGTTAGTTAGACTTCATTGGTAGACTTCATAGTTAGACTTTGTTAAGAAGTCTAAAACTCAAAAAAACAAGCGGGAAAACGAAATATTTTGGCGGGAACAGGAATATTAGGGTTAGTTAGACTTCATTAGTAGACTTCATAGTTAGACTTCGTTAGAAAGTCTACAACTCAAAAAAAAAAAACAAGCGGAAAACGAAATATTTTTGCGGGAAATGAAATATTTTAGAAAAATTGGTGGGAACAGAAATTTCTGATACAATGTAGTCAGTTTGGAAGACTTTCGGAATAGACTTCACTTGTAAACTTCATGATGAAGTCTATTTAACTGAACTTAACCGAAATTGTTTTTACCTAGCCAGAAAATTAACCTTGGTATATAAAGAAATAACATAATTTTGGGAAACAAATCTACAACTCGCGGCGTCTCTCTCTTTCTCTCTCTCACATCTCTCCGTGAAGCATCGACCTCGCGTACAGTCCCTCCAATCCAGATCTGAGCCGTCACAGCTAGATAACCGCCGTTGTTTGGAAGCCGTCGTTGCCTTCTCTGTCATCTCCACCGCCGTCGTTCTCTGTCTTCTCCACCACCGTCGTTCTCTGTCTTCTCCACCGTCGTCGATCTTTGTCTTCTCCATCGCCGTTTTCATCTCTCCTCTTCAATCCTTCTCCCTCTCTCAAACAGCGCTCTCTCCTCTCCTTCTTCTCTTGCCGTGAAGCTTTCTTTCTCGCCGATTGTCCTAGAGGTAAGCCTAGTTCTTCCTCTTCTTTCTCCGTCTTCTTCGTTCTTCTCCATTTTTTTTGTTTGCTCATGCTGGATATGGTGTGTGTATTTTGTATGATTTCTTCAGCCGTGTGGGAGATTCAGCCATGGATTCCCTGTGTTTAGCTTCGATACACTCCACACAGCTGGCCCTTTCATTTCCGGTATTGTTGAATTGGTGATTTGTTTCAGAAGCTTTGTTTGTAATGTAATGGGGAAAATTTCAAAATTGTTGTTGGCAGGATGGTTTCTGTGTGCTTTTTTCTTGGGAGGATATGCGGAGGAATGGAGAGGATTGAAGGGTCAATCGAAAACGATTGTAGCAGCCGCAAAATCTTGGGCTCTCAGAGTTCCGGTAAAGCTGCCACCAGATCCGAACTAAACTCAAGCCTAGACAAAGCATACATCCCTTGTTTCATTAGTAATTTTCTCCGAATTGCTTCTTGCATGATTTATTACTTGTGTTTAATTGTAGTCTCTGATGTCTTGCAGCTTCATAAGACAATTGTAGTCAAAGCTTGTTCTAGTTCATTCAAGAGCTATCTCTAACTATTTTTTTTTTGTGATTTTCTTCTTTGGCATTTATTTTAGCATCGGTGTAGCAGTCTTTTGTTCTTCAATAATGTATGTCTCGGTGAGCTTTTGTGATGTATTTCTCTCTTTTGGCTGACTCTTTGATCTGCTATTTACTAAAAAAATCAGATTCATTGTATGTCGGTTTTGTTTGTTTAATTAAAAGCTAGTTTTGAGAAAGGGATAGACCTAATGGCTGAAATTATGTACTTGAGGAATGTGAGGAATTTCTACTAATTTGTGAGGTTGATAAACATGTTTGTGCACATTCTGGTTGCTTCTAGTTTCTTTATTTTTTGTAAAATAAAATTGCAGAACATGTATGAGGGAGGAGATTATGTGACATTTTCATGCTGTTCTATAGCTGGTGCAAACAATGGAAGCTCTTTAGTTGTCATGTCAAAAGGTATCTACACTTTTTCATCTTTCATATCACATTCTAATTGATTTTACATGGCCATTTGTCGGAGAAACACTTGCTTTGCTTTGAAAAAGTGATAACAAATACTTAGTTACATGGAAACTATAAGCATAGAAAGAGGCTTTCCGTTAACGATCTCACATAATCCTGTTCTCATAAGTGAACTAGAGAAAATTCAATTTTGTTCACGTTAGTCGGTTATATTTGTACATTAACGTTCTTCTTGATTGGTTTTAGATTTGAAAAGTAATGACACTTGCTGTAACATCCGTAAACCAAAGAATCGTTATNATTTCAAGAGAAGCATCAGTTTCGCTTTCGTAGGTGACCAACACAATGTTTTGGGAAGAAGACATTGAGGCTGCTTTGGGAAGAAGACACAAGTTTTGTCCTTAAGTTATGCTCAAAGATGAGCCATAGACGAAGTGAAAGTACTGTTTCTAAGTTTAATGTTTTAGCTTGTGTTAGTTCCAAAGACAAAATGATATGAATCAATGATTGGCTTTATTTGTGGTTAAGATTTGACTTAAACTTTAGTTGTATGTTATTTGAGTATGTCGAAGGATCCGAATGAGATTATTGGCCTTATGGTGTGAGATCATATATATGTTTTAGACTAACTTTAGTTGAGGGTATTCTTTGATTTCATGAAATCTCATCATCTCACCAAAAACGGATCAAGTTTCATAGACTTCATGAATAAACTTCTCCTGTAGACTTCACATTTTTTTTTTTTTTTAAACCTAAATTCAAGTTTTTTCATGCATTTTACCTAGCTAAAATGAACTAAGTTCGGAGAAATTGTTAGACTTCACGAGTAAACTTCATGAGTAAACTTCTCGTGTAGACTTCATATTATTTTAAAAAAATATAAATTCAAGCTTTCCCATGCCATTTTACTTAGCAAAAACGGACCAAGTTAGAAAAATATTTAGACTTTATGAGTAGACTTCATGAATAGATTTCTCGTGTAAACTTCACATTTTTTTTTGAAATAAATCCAAATTCAAGCTTTTTCATGCATTTTACCTAGTTAAAATGGATCAAGTTCGGAGAAATTGTTAGACTTTACGAGTAAACTTCATGAGTAGACTTCTCTACAAAGTCTACTTGCAATTACCTAATGTGCTAATCAAACAAGAAAATCCTTTTCACTTTGTATATAATGAATAAGCATGTCAAACCCACATACAAGCAACTAAACAGACTAATACAACTAATTGTTCAAAAAAAAACTTAAAAATTCATTATACAGTTTCCAAAAATGTGTTTTTTAAAAAAATCATTGAATTGTAGGCTTCATGATGAAGTCTACTTTGTCGGCTTCTATCTGAAGTCTAATAGGCTAGTTTTGCAATATATCAACCAAATACTTTTTTTCGTGAAGTCTATCCCTGAAGTCTACTGAAAAAAAAGGTTAGTTTTTGAGTTGACTTTCGCTTGACTTTTGGGGAAGTCTACCTGTGAAGTCTATTTAGGTCATTTAGACTTCAAAATTTGAAGTCTAACTCTGTTATGAAGTCTATCGGTGAAGTCTACAACAATAATTAGACTTCTGACGGGTTAGTTTTGCAATTGATTGAATTTTTTGACTTTGGAAGTAGACTTCACCGCGAAATCTATTTCGATAAACGTTGACCAGTAGACTCCAACCAGAAGTCTATCGTGTAATAGACTTCACAGTTAGACTTCCCCAAAAGTCAAGCGAAATTCAACTCAAAAACTAACCCTTTTTTCAGTAGACTTCACGAAAAAAAAATATTTGGTTGATCAGTTGCAAAACTAACCTATTAGACTTCAGATTTAAGTTGACAAAGTAGACTTCATACTCCGTATTTTTTTGTTTTCAAAGGATTTCGAAGTAGACTTCACAATGAAGTCTATTCTCCAAAATTTTGTGAAAGTCAATTGCAAAACTAACCTGTTCGTTGACCAGTAGACTTCAGTATGAAGTCTATTTCACTACAAATATGTGAAATTCATTCAGATCGACTGGATTTTTACCTTGCCAAGATTTTAAGTTACGTTGACGGCCCATAACGTTGATTAAGAGCTTCAGCAATCTTGCCCACCGTTAGCATGATTTCTCACACTGATAATGGCAAGATCTATGAACATAAACATTGAAAAGATGAAAATGTGAGTTTTTGGGGTGAAAATGGAGAAGAAATTGAAGAATATAAGTTTATGAGATGATAGAATGAGTTTGTAGATATGATTGAAGAGGAAATCATGCATTCAAAGCTTGATTTCAGTTGAGCTTGGTTGTTGAATGAATTGATGGTGATGGCATTTTCGTGAATAAGTGAAGAAGATGAGGTTTCTTTGGACATTTTATTTTCGTAATAGACTTCACGGATAGACTTCAAAGGAAAAAGTAATGGCATTTTCGTTATTACGTAAATATGGGAAGGGTGAAAATGGTAAAAAAAACACATTTTACAATGCGAGTTACTTTTGCAATTGACCACAATTCTTAGTCTATTTTTGAAACTGACCCTTTTTATTACCATACTTTGTTCTAACAAAAATTTATTGTTATGAAGTTTTAATTATGTTAATCATAAAATTTAAAGCTAGAGTGTTATCCCTTTATCAGGTTTGATATCATGAGTGGCGCGATTGCCTTTTCTTGTTTGATGATTGGCTTAAACAGGGATTGTGGCTTCACATCACAAGAGCAAATGGGCCGAGGGTCCTGGATATTCCTCGTAAGGCTGTTGTAGCAGATGCGATACGAGGGTCTACCTGGAGGATTGGGCACAACAGAGGTCGCTCTTATAGGCTGCTTATAGACAAAATCAATTCAGAACCTGTCCCCCAAGCAGAGCTCGGACAAGATGTGGTTCTTTGGCGACATGCGGATGGTGATTATCAGCACATGTTCTCTAGTACCAAGACGTGGGAGCAGATTCACCATCGTCGGGATCGAGTCACATGGCACAAGGTCATTTGGTTTCCTCAAAGGGTTCCGCGCTACTCCTTCATCAGCGCTACTCCTTCATCAGCTGGCTCGCCATACACAACAGATTAGCTACAGGTGATCATATGCGTTCGTGGGGTATGCAGCAGTCATGTTTATTCTGTGGAGAAAGGGATGAGACTAGGGATCACATCTTTTTTGCATGTCCCTATTCCTACACTGTGTGATCTACTCTGGGAGAGACACTGCTTGACAATTCTGCAACACCTGGCTGAACGGACACTCTCATGTATCTCACCACTGCGCAGATAGCACGTTTAGACTTCATCCTCATTTGACTGTTGTTCCAAACCTGTATTTGTCACATATGGAGAGAAAGAAATGCGAGGCGGCATCGGACAAGCTGGATCCCGGTGACTCAACTCATTCGCATCATTGACAAGGCAATGCGCAGCCGGATAATCTCACTTGCCTACAACGGCAATCATCAAGATGGAGGTTTACTTCAACGCTGGTTCCAGCAGCGTAGTTTATAAGTGTTTTTGCAAATTCTTTTCATTCTTTGCATTATTTCTCAACTCATCTGTAAATGACCATCATTCCTTGTTTTGATCAATAAATTTGAAATTTCATCAAAAAAAAAAAAAAATTAAGCTAGAATGTTAAAGATTTCCACTTAGAATTTTAGATAACCAATATATAACAAGAATAAAACTGAAAATAGTGAAAATGAGATTAGTTGGTATGCACGCTTACATGAGTTCGATCAAAAAAAAAATTGTTGAAAAGGATATACATAGAATCAAAACAAAGCTGATGTAACTTCGCTAAAACATACTCCCTCCGTTCCAGAATATAAGATATTTTACCATAATGAATCTGCAATTATCTGGATGTATCTGGATGTATTTTGAGTCCAGATACATCCAGATAATTGCAGATACATTATGCCAAAACATCTTATATTCTGGAATAGAGAGAGTATATATTATCCATTCGCAGATTTATAATAGAAACTGCGCGTAGCGCTATGGTGAAAAACCTAGTAGGAAATATAATGCTACTTACTTAACCATTTTTTGGTGTATGACAAATTTTCGTGGTCAAAGCAGCTTGTTCTGCAATTGTCCCTTATCTTTTCACAAAGATGGAATAGCAATAAATAAATAGCCTAAAACAGAAAAGCTCCCATGTGAAATGGGACAAAAATCTAGTTATATAAAAAACAAAAAAGGGACAAAAACCCCATTAAAAAAAAGTTACAAACCAACAAAGCAATGAAAAAAAAAAAAAAAAAAGCAATGGAGAAACAAATGCTCGAGCCAGTTAGAGAACTTGTCTCCTCTAATTGTTTGCTTCAGAATCGGTGAGATCTTTGACTTGGAGCCAAGAAAGTCTATCCCTTGCAATGTGATGTGGAATTGATAATGATAAGGAGGTCACATTACTAAATTCGATTTGGTTTAAGAAATTTTAATTTCGGATTCGGTGACGTGCATAGCTCAGTTTGGTTCTATATTTTAATACCCAGTCTTACCAATTCGATTTCATCACATACATTTTGTTACTACGAATCTCAAGTAAACTACAAAAACAAGTCTTCTTCTTTTTAACAGTTTTAAACTCAAAAGTGCGTTGCTAACTTCTAACACTTCTCTACTCTATCTTCAGCTTTCCGAGCTCTTCTTGTGTGGAAGAAGACGTTTAATTGATCAGCGAAAAGCAGATTCTTCATCTCCTCCAATTGATTCCGGCTTCTCTCCATTTCCAAATCCAATTTCTCGAAATGTACAATCCTATCTCGAATCTTCATCATCTGTCCAACCCAATTGAAGATTCCAAGATTAAGCATAACCATACAAATCAAAGTCAACTGGAAGTAGGAGGACATTATTACTAACCTCAACTTGTGCAATTTCTCTGATGGCTTCTTCTACCTCCTGCTCTTCCTTCTCAACCACAGACTTCGCATCAGCCCAAGCTTTTTCTGACTCGTTTCTACTGGTTTCACCATTGATCTCTGTGTATCAGAAAACAAAATTGTCACTAACTATTGGGGTTGGTTGGGACAGACAGAAACAGACTGCAAATGTTAAGCTTTGGTCCTTGATACCTTGTCGACTTAGGTCTCCACCAGCGTTTTTGTCAGCCTCGTCGTAGTCTACATTAGACAGAGCTGTCACAGCAGCTCGAGCTGCTGCTTCTGCAACATTTGTGCCAGCCAAAGCTGAAAGAAAAGCAGCCTGGAGAGACGACATGATAAGCAAAAATCACATTCAGAGACAGCCAATGAAGCTTTAGGGTCTTTAAAAAGATATCAAAGTTTCAATTTCTTTAATGAAATGTTTAACACTTTGACACAATAAACCAACATAGCGAGATGAGAGAACACTGTCAAACCTGAGCCATTATTGGGTTGCTAGCATCTGCAAGAGGTGTCACTCTCATCCGCTTATTAGGAGCAGAGCCCTTGATGTGATCAAACGTCTCAAAACCATCCTCAGAGTCAGAGTCTTTCACAAACTGTTCCCCAAACGGAAGCTTGACAAACTGAGAAACACAATCCTTCTCGGTTCTACCAGTAACATACGGCGCGACCTTCTTCCAGTCATCTCCATAGTGCATCACAGCTTCAAGAAGCGACAGAGTTTCCTTCTCTGACCACACTGCCTTTGACTCATCAATTAGCTCAATTCGCTTAAACTCAGAGGAGTTTATACCAACACGATAGTTACCACGAACATAGCACCTCGCACATAATGTTAACTCATGCTGAATAAGAGTTTAAAAAGGACTTAGTTGCCATCATCATCATCATCATTCAAGTGACAACTATTAGGGATATGAAGGATTATCAAACCTTATCACAGGCGAAACAAGCGATGCTGCAAACTGCCTTGCAGCCATTGCAGATTCTCTTGGCGGTTTCTTTGGCTGCGGGAGGCTCGGAGGTAGCATCTCCGGCGGATTTTCCGGCCTCCTTGTCGTCCCACTTGAGCGGCTTAGCAGAGGCGGTGCTAGAGTAGTTGATAAGGCCCCATGAGTCGAGGAAGTCAAAGACGCGACGAATGGAGACGACGTCGCTGACGAGACTTCTCCGAACGTCAGTGAAGCTAATCTTCTGAGGATGGTCGTCTCTGTACTGCTTGATGATTGAGTTCCTCAGGTAGAGGTAAAACTTTGGGTTTTTCGAAGAAGATCTCGAATCGAAGAACTCCGGCAGGGACCGGACCTCGCATTCGTTGATCTCGGTCCACGAAAACCACCCTAATCAGGTAAAATCGACGAGTAAGGATACCAAATCGAAAAGAAAAACAACATTAAGCAAAGAGTTTTTCGGCGTCGCGGACTTACGGGAGTAGCTAGGTACGTAGATACAATCGTTATCGGAAGAAGAAGGCGGCGGTGGAGTCGACTGCGAAGCCGCGGCGGCTCCAGACGAAGTTTCAGGCTTGACAGGAAGTGAGGGAGGTATCTGGAGAATTTCCCCAGATCCGCCGGAGTTTGGAGCTTTCATGGCCATGACTCTGTTCAACCAACGCCAAATTCGCCGGAGAATCAAGGGAGAAAAAAAAGTAGCAGTAACTGAGCCGAGAAACTTAAGAATCCGAGAGATAAACAGATCCGGGTCCGGGTCCGGGTCCTTGTTCAATTTTTTGTTATCTACAGTCCGGTTTAACTTTTTGGTTCTTTACACCGAATAAAGAAACCTCCATCCAATCAAAACATTTAATTAATACACATCAGTTCTAATTTTGACACGTGGCCTTCTGTTTGTTTAATTTTGACCGCGTGTCAGTGGATAAATAAAGGGATAATTAAGTAGATGACAATATTGGGACATAAATTTCACCGTATGAAATCTCTTGAGAAGTACATTTAAAAAAAAAAGATTAAAAAACTTTTGTATTTACGGAAATTGCCACTGGTTTAATAAATAAATTATGTTTAGATGCAGGGATAGTAGAAGTTAAAAGTGTCTAAAACAAAAAGCCTAACTCGACCGAGTTGACTCATTAGTCACGAATTGCCCATCCGAATATTTTGGGCTGGGACGCGGACCTTATTACTTAATTCAAACCATGATCCCTAATTTTTTGTCAATCAATTTGGTTATGTTAAACCAAAAATTGAATTCTGTTAAACCAACTATTGAGAAAAATAAATTTATTGTTAATACCATACTCAGAAAACTTCCCATTTTCTAGCTCTAAGAAAATCTGCAAAATACCAAATCAAAAAAATTTGATACTCAAGAAATATAATCGAATAATAGTTGCAAAATTTCCAATTGTGAAATAGAAATACATCGAATGAAAAACCCTAC
>OVBJ01001881.1:0-22884 GCA_900406535.1 Noccaea bulbosa
GTTTGTACCATCATTTTACAAAATCACTATTTATACCACTATCTTTCGAACTATCAGTAATTGTAATACTATGTTTCGTACCATCTTGTAACATCTAAATTTTTTGTAATACACTACTATTCATTACGTTACCAATCGGACCTATTAGTGTCTTTGCTGTTAGACCATTTATATTAAGAGAAAAAGACTATTAGTGAGATGCACTTCCTTCAAAAATTAATTTAGATATTTTTATAGGTTTAAAATTAACTCTGAGTTACAAAAAAAAAAAACACCATGAGACTTTGTAAAATAATAATAGTACTTTCGAGTTTTTTTTTTGTTTTTTTTATTAGGGGTTTTAAAGTTTTTATGTAAAATTAAATGTGTTTTTTAACTTTTGATTATTTATATTCTGTAGGTTATTTTTTTATTGATTAAAATATTTTAAAATTGATGATAAAATATATTTTATTTCAAAAAATACAAAAATTAAATAGTTTCTTAATCTATGTGTACAAACTTTAAACCCCTATATATGGAAAAAGAGGGAGTAATAGTACATTGATAGTACATTGGAACTTAATGAATGGTTTAGTAGATTTAGCTCAACCAGTTAAAACATCCTGCATCTTTATGAGAACCTCAGCTCGAAATTTCTCTCATGAAACGATAATAATGAATGGTTTTGCGGCTTTTGCCTAAAAAAAAGTTAATATATTTTTCTATTCAGCAGTGGTATCTATTCACGAGGAGGAAATGGTATTGGTTACACAATTCTCTCCACTTAGACACTTTTTGTTTTACTGAACTGTTTTATATTGTCAATTTGATAAGACAATTATATGCTTAACTCAGTTGAGGGAAGAACCTACTCCCCCACTTGTTTCTTTTAATTTACTTTACCTCTCATATTAAGCTTATCACAGTATGATAAGAATAATCGTCTTTTAGATTATAGCAAAAATGGCCTATTTCGATGGACAATTACAAACATAAATAAGAATTGTTAACTTGTCCTCAAATAGCAACAAGGGTCCAAAAATGGAAAATGATTCGCTTAGGTCATCACCACAATAAAATGTTGAAGAATCATCCTCCAAATTTAAACTTGTTAATCAATTGGCGAAATCAAATATTGTATATTATTATTTTAAAGATACGTACAGCCATTATATTTGATTTTTTCAAAAAAAATTGTAGGATCTTATTCTACCACTGATTGAATTAAACATATCATAAAATGTTTATTTTATGTTTAGTCAGCGGAGGAAAATATTTTATAGTACTAAACTAGCAAAGCAATAAATTGATTTTTACTATTTCGCTCATAAACAAACCATACTTGTATATACTGTTTAAATTTTCTTTCTTTTTGTCAAGTGCAGATATTCCAAATATAAATTCCTTTTACTTTCTAATATCATATGATTATTGGCGATATTCTATCTACGTGACGTTTGCTTTAACAAAAAATGTTTTGACTTTTTTACTTAAATAGAAATTCACTGCACAAGACATGTTATTGCTCTTTTGTTTATTCCTTTTCTCTCTAGAAGTTGGAGAATCTTATCTCTCTCCTCTAGTCAATAAACCCAAGCAGCCTGGAAGAGAGAGAGTGATCTTCTGTAATGTGATTATATGAAATAATTTTAAAAACAAAACAAAATCCTCAATAAGGTATCGCTAATTCGCTATGTCCCGATGTATAGAGGAGATAACGATCCACGAATATTTGTAATTTTTCGTTCTGATTTTAAAATTCTTTCTTTTGTTTTCATCTTCGGGTACTTCTTCTTAATCAGAGACATATAACCCACCAGACATCTTTTGCAAACCTTCTTTTCTTGTTCTTTTGTGTTTGAGATTTGGTTTCTCTCATTTCCTTCTGATTCAGACAACAAGTGCATAAAACTTCAGTTTACACAAAGGGAATTTTTAGAGGAAGGAATCTTCGAGAATCTCTCTTACTTGTGAAGGAATCTTCGAGAATCTCTCTTACTTGTGAGTCTTTTTTCTTCCTTTCTTTCTGTTTTTCCTTTCTAAAGGTTTGGTTTTTACTGAAGAGCGAAGCTGATTAGCAGAAAGTTCGTTATTTATTTATTTTTCCATTTGGTATTTCTTGAGTATTATGGTATTGTTTGACCAGCTTGAAGGAATCAAACCAAAAATTGGTTTTTTTTTTCTTTTCTTACTTTGGATTCTTTATTCTGTCATCATGAATTTGATTTAGGCAAGATTTGTGCTTGATTCGTGTTTATTAAACTGTTTTGTACCTTTTTAATTTTTTACCTTATATCGGTTGGTGAATTCGATAATCATCAGTTCTATCAATTTCTGAAAATGTAAGCAAGAGGAAGAAAAAAAAAAACTCAATTGGAGCTCTTTTCTTGATGTTTCAATTTTTCAGATTGGTGCTTCATTGATTTTGGAGGTAGCTAAAAAAAAAAAAAAAATTCAACTTTACATATCCATGGAAGCTAGTTTTCTTCAAGCAGAGGACGCGGTTATGGACACTGAGTTCATGGATGGATTGTTACTAGATGGTTGCTGGTTAGAGACAACAGATGGATCTGAGTTTCTCAACTTAGCTCCTTCAACTTCTTCCGTTAGCCCCTTTGATCCATCTTCCTTCATGTGGTCTCCAACTCAAGACACATCAGCTATCTGCACATCAGGAGTAGTATCAGAGATGTATGGTCAGGACTGCGCAGAAAGATCGAGTCTTGATGACTTTCAGTGGAACAAAAGGTGGTGGATTGCACCAGGAGGTGGTGTTTCTTCGGTTACAGAGAGATTGGTTCAAGCAGTTGAGCACATCAAGGATTACACGACAGAGAGAGGCTCTCTTATACAGTTATGGGTTCCGGTTAACAGAGGCGGTAAGCGAGTTTTGACCACAAAGGAACAGCCTTTTAGCCACGATCCGTTGTGTCAAAGACTTGCAAACTATAGAGAGATCTCTGTGAATTATCACTTCTCTGCTGAGCAAGATGATTCCAAGGCCTTAGCTGGTTTGCCTGGGAGGGTGTTCCTGGGGAAGCTCCCTGAATGGACTCCTGATGTTAGGTTCTTCAGGAGCGAGGAGTATCCGAGAGTCCGGCACGCTCAGGACTGCGATGTACGTGGCACGCTGGCGATTCCGGTGTTTGAACAAGGTAGTAAGATTTGCTTGGGTGTTATTGAGGTTGTGATGACCACTGAGATGGTTAAGCTAAGACCTGAGCTTGAAAGCATTTGCAGAGCACTTCAGGTTTGTTCTTGTTTCCTTGTCTCTTTTCAGCTTTTCAGCTTTTGCTATTGGAATTGTTTTACTGAGAGGGAAGAAATGTGTTTTCTTTTTTTTTCTGCAGGCAGTTGATCTTAGGAGCACGGAAGTTCCGATTCCACCTTCTCTAAAGGTAAATCCAAGAAGCTACATAAGTTGTTGAACTTCTTGTTTTGGTATAAACCAGAATGTTTCTTCTTGATTTCATTATTTTCCAGGGATGTGACTTGTCCTACAAAGCTGCATTACCAGAAATCAGAAACCTCTTGAGATGTGCTTGCGAGACGCATAAACTGCCTTTAGCTCAGACATGGGTCTCTTGTATCCAGCAAAGCAAAAGCGGGTGTCGTCACAACGATGAGAACTACATCCACTGCGTGTCAACCGTTGACGATGCTTGCTACGTTGGTGATCCAACGGCCCAGGAGTTCCATGAAGCTTGCTCTGAGCATCACCTTTTGAAAGGCCAAGGAGTTGCAGGACAAGCCTTCTTGACCAACGGACCTTGCTTTGCCTCGGATGTCTCTGACTACAAGAAATCTGAGTACCCTCTCTCTCACCATGCTAACATGTTTGGTTTACATGGTGCGGTTGCGATCCGCCTGCGCTGCATCCACACGGGCTCTGCTGATTTCGTCTTGGAGTTCTTTTTGCCTAAAGACTGTGATGATCTTGAGGAACAGAGGAAAATGTTGAATGCTCTTTCGACTATTATGGCTCATGTGCCTAGAAGCTTAAGGACTGTTACAGATAAGGAGCTAGAAGAAGAGAGTGAAGTGATGATAGAAAGGGAAGAGATGATGATAGTAACGCCAAAGATAGAGAACACATCGGAGCTACAACATTCCTCATGGAGCGCCTCACTCGAAGAAATTCAGCAGAGTAATAATAATAGCAGCAATCCTCAGAGTCTTGGATTGGTGTTTGATGGAGGAGACAAGCCAAATGATGTGTTTGGCTTGAAAAGAGGTTTTGACTACACGAGAGAGTCTAACATCAACGAGAGCAGCACTTTCTCTAGCGGCGGTTTCAGTGGGATGGCAGAGAAAAAGCGTACGAAAGCAGATAAAACCATTACTTTGGATGTTCTGCGACAGTATTTCGCAGGGAGTCTGAAAGATGCAGCCAAGAGTATTGGTGGTAAGCACTAAGCAGCATTGCTTTATTGTTTTCGATGATAGTTATATCAGAAAGGTCCTAAAGATTGATCTCTTGTTTCGCCTCTTGTCTTGTCTTGTGATGTTTTCAGTTTGTCCAACGACCTTGAAGAGAATATGCAGACAACATGGGATACAGAGATGGCCTTCAAGAAAGATCAAGAAAGTTGGACATTCTCTGCAGAAGATCCAACGAGTGATTGATTCCGTTGAAGGTGTTTCAGGTCCTCTTCCCATAGGCTCCTTCTACTCAAATTTTCCTCATTTAGCCTCCTCACAGTCGCAAGAACCATCGCAACAACAAGCCAATACCTCTCCACCTCCTCCTCCTCCTCCTCCATTGCAGCTTGCAAAATCCCCTGTTTCCTCATACAGTCACAGCTCAAACTCTAGCCAATGTTGCTCCAGCGAGACCCAACTAAACAGCGGCGCAACAACCGGTCCAGCTCAAGCTGACGTAGGAGGTGCGTTGAAGAAGACGAGCAGCGAAATCGAGCTTCAAAGTTCGAGTCTTGACGAGACAGTGTTGACTCTCTCTAGTTTAGAAAACAACCCTCAAGGCACACACCACTTGTTATCATCTCAAGATGATAATGACTTTCTAAGGATCAAAGTTAGCTACGGAGAGGAGAAGATCAGGTTCCGGATGAGGAACTCGCGGAGGTTAACAGATGTGTTGTGGGAGATAGGGAAGCGGTTTAACATAGAGGATATGAGCAGGTATGATCTCAAGTACTTAGACGAAGACAATGAATGGGTTTTGTTGACTTGTGATGAAGATGTAGAAGAGTGTGTTGATGTCTGTAGAACCACACCCAACCATACCATTAAGCTTCTGCTTCAGGTTTCTTCTCATCATTTCCCTGAACGATCTTCAGCTACTGGATACACTTTATGGCACTAAAATCAGAGAAAGAAACAAGGCAAACAAGGTTTTTTTAGGACTATGACATGAAAGATTACACCTTTGTGTTCTGTCATAATTTTTTTTTTTTTTTTTTTGAAAGTTTNATTATTAGGTGGTGCTTTGGGTTTTGTTTTCAAAAACGCACCAGAGAGAACAACATGTAAAGTATTATCCTCTCTTCCTGAAATTTAAGTAATTGGTTTTTTTTTTTTTTCTCTTTTTCTGAATTTCCTCTGTAATGCGGTTTTCAAATGTATACAGAGCCGTTTTTTAGCATGTGTGAGCTGGGATCTGTCACAGATGGACATCTGAATTTTATCAATTTTTATTTATATTTTAGGGCCTAATAATATGAAATATTTGCAAAATAGGGCCTAATATTTTCGAAAATATTACACAATAGGATCTAAATATATAAAAATTACTATATAAGTAGGATAAATTTGAAAAAAAAAAATTGAGATGGAACAGGTCCCATTTTTATACTTAGCCGGGTCTGAATGTATACATATAAAAAAACTCAACTTTTTCCATAATTGTCATATACATAATACATCAAAGGAAAAAAAAATAAGTACAAGAAACTAAAAGAAAAAAAAAACATTTACCAAATTATATATATTCTTGTTTACTAGAAAACCATTTTTACAGAACACCAAAGTGAAATTCTTAAAATCTCAAGACCTTTTCTTTTATTTTGGGTTTCTACGAGTCTCGTCGAGGCGTTCTTGTAACCTCCGGTGACGTGGACGAGACGTTTCGAGCTTCATAAGACCGACTCTGGGCGGATAAGTACTCAAGCGCCACCACTATGTCACCTATAAACGGTCGATAATGAGCTTCTTCGTTGAGACACATTGCGATTATCGCAATCGCGTAGTTTAAACACCGTCTCGGGTATTTTCCTCGCAGAGTCGGATCCACTAACTGTCCAAACTTCTTCTGATCCTTGAGGTATGGACGTGACTGCAGCAGAGGCAGAGACAAGAAAGTTTTGGTTTAATTATGAATTTTAAAATTCCGGTTAAATCCGGTTTACTATCCCACTGACTTACCCATGCTACAAGATTCTGTTCGCCTTGCTTTTGGCTCATATCAATAGCTTTTCTTCCAGTAATCAGCTCAAGCAACACTACGCCGAAGCAGTAGATATCCGATTTGACGGTTAACTTCCCGCTCATTGCGTACTCGGGAGCACAGTAACCGTATGTTCCCATGACCCGGGTCGACACATGAGTTCGGTCTCCAACCGGACCGAGTTTGGCCAAACCGAAATCGGAGAGTTTGGGATTGAATTCTTTGTCTAACAGTATGTTTGCGGATTTCAAGTCGCGGTAAATCACTGGCGGGTTTGCTGTGCAGTGAAGATACTCTATTCCCCGAGCCGCACCAACCGCGATTTTCATCCGTGTATTCCAGCTTAACGGTTCTTGATTTGACTCAAGATCTGAAAATCAAATCAAACAAACGATTAAAAAGTTTGAAAAATTGACATCCTTTAGATAATAACAGCAAAGACAGTGTTTTTAACTAACTAACCAAAAAGGTGATCTTCTAAGCTGCCCATTGGCATGAATTCATAGACAAGAAGTCTCTGATCACCGGAAGTACAGTAACCGATCAATGTAACGAGATTCGGGTGATGCAATAAGCTGAGCATAAGAACTTCTACTATGAATTCTCGATTTCCTTGAAGCCCATCTGGATTCAATTGCTTAATAGCCACCACCTGTTTTTTTTCTCATTCAATTAACTCAATATTACATTTTCAGAGAGAGAGAGAGAGAGGGTGAGAAAAAGAGAGAGAGAGAGAGATCTGACCTCTCCTGAATCTAGACGTCCTTTGTAAACTCTCCCGAAACCACCTTCTCCGATCAAATTCACTTCTCGGAAGTTTCTTGTTGCTCCGGCTAACTCCTTGAACGTGAAACTCCGAGCTCCGCCACCAGGTTTCGGACTGTTCAGCTTTCCGTTCACTGTTCCCAATTCCAACGAGGCATTAAACTCAAAGTGAAGGAACAAGAAAGAGACAATAAAAAGAGACAAACACTCACCTAAAATACCCGAAATCGACTCTGTTCCTGTTGCATCACTCCCGTGAACTGCAACCACAGTTTAAGAGAGAGAGAGAAAAAAAAAACGAAAACTTTAAGGTAATTAAAACAGTGAAAGTTTATGGACTGGAAATGAAAAGAACCTGATGAATCGGTTGTTGGGTTGCATCGAGCGGTATCAATGTCGACTCTTATCTCCTTTGTTCGAGGATTCAAACAAGAGAAGCAAGTCATTATTTCTCACGATTACAACAACAATGGCGGTGAATAAGGGATTTTAGAAATGGAGCTGGTTTTGAGAAACCAAGCTCCTGAAATCCCACAACACCAGACACACGAAAATTACGAAAATAAAAAAATAAAAACCTAGGATTTGGCTACAGAAGCTAAAAAAGACTGATTCTATCTATATTTCTCGATAATTCCAGAAAACAAAAGAACAAAATTCGGCTGTGTAAAAAAGGGAATTATTGAAAACCCCCCCCACCACCAAAGAAGATCCTAATCGGCGATAGATTGCAGGAAGAGGAGAGAGAAAATAAACTTATTTTATTCAAAAAAAAAAAAAAACTGAAGAGTTCTAAAATTATACAAATTCCATCTAATCGCGACAGAAAATGACTAAGGATCTTATATAGTTAAAACAAGAAAATCAAAGGTAAAAAAAACAAAAAAACAGAAGAAGAAATCAGCTGAGAAAACAACAATCAAAGAAGCGGGAGAGAAATTCACGGAAAATTTTACAACAGCTTTTAAGTTCTTTCTTCCTTCTATACAAAACTCTTTTTTTTTTTTTTTTTTTAGTTGGGGGNTGGTAGAAGACGACGAGTTTCCTTTTGTTCTTTTCCCACGTAGGACCCATTTTTTTCTTTAAAAGAATATTTCATAAACTTTTTTTTCTCATTTTTATTTTTTTATTTTCAAAATTTTAAAATTATTTCCCCCAAAAATAGTAGTCTCTTCGTCCTCATGATCATCATTATCCTCAATTCCCTGACCTCTCTTCTTCTCTGGCATTTAAACGTTTCAGGTCCCCATTTTCTGCAATTACTATAATACCCCTATGAGATTCCCGTAAGTACCCTCGAGCTCGAATAGCTCCGTTACTCAAATGAAAGACAGTAAGTACAAAGTGCGCTGAGAAAACCCACGAGGCCGACAGTGGATTCGAGGGTTTCGGATCTCGACAAATGGACGGTCGAGATTTGAAAAGATTGGCCTTACGTTATACTATTACATCCTCGGTGATGGGTCCCATTTGTTCGCTTAAGTTAGTGGTCACACACTGTCCTCTCATCATCCCTGCATTGACTTTATTTACCGTTTTAGTAAGGTACCGTTTCCATCGTATAAGCATTACTTGATTGCCTACTTTTTGTTTTTTTTTTGGTGCAACCATTGATGGGCTACTTTATAATCAATTATTAGTTGATAAGTTTGGCAATTTCACCAATCTTTTCTCTATCATATATGCCTGCTTTTTATCTGCTAGCTGGTTGTTATTGTATTTTTTTTTTTTTCCATATTTATGACATTAATGTTGATTTTGTTACAATTCACACATGTAACATTTACAGCATGTTAATGGCATTGAATTTGAGAACATACTGAGATAAACAAAAAAACAAAATCTAATGCGCGTTATTCATTTTACTTATGAAACTACTTTTTCTCCTTTTTTTATACAAACAAGAGTTTTTTTCTCCGACTTTTTTTTTGCATGGCGTTAATAGCTTTATTGCGATTTTACAGCTAATAATGATATTAATTTCAATTTCCATTAACCATATAACTACTACTGGTATTTTTAATATGCTAACCATTCAAAGCCGTGTTATAAATTGATGAAACTATAAATTATATTGGCTGTTTTGATGTGAGATCCACCATAATTAAATTTATAGGCTTCGTGAAAGAAAATAAAGTCTTGGCTTTTAACCAATAAAACAATTTGTTGACAAAAAAAAGAAAACAAATACACAATTTATTGGAGTCTTTGACTAATAGCAGCAAGATACCAAATCTTGAAATGAAAATACCAAATTTTCCTAATGAAAAGTTATTTTATTATTTCTCTATTATTTTGGGGGGGGGAATTCATTTATTTATATTAGGTGGAGGAAACAACTAACAAAATTGTGTGTGTAGAAAACATTTACTCGAAAATGATGCAGGAAGATACAAAAGTACATAATTGACTTCCAATGGATGATCACATAGATTCACTCGAAAGAAATTACTTTGTTAGGATCTGTTACGCCAATATTCAGCAATTTTTTTGAGTGTGTACGTATACCGCATAAGCGTGTACATTAGTACATATACTCGATGGCTCGATGCTATCTAAACACGGTAAGACTGTTAATCTGTGAAGAAGCTGTGACGTATACGAATATTCCAAATATTGCTGGATAATTGATTGCTGCATTTTGTGAACACTCTAAAATTGACAAACTGTGAACATGGAATTAAACACATAGGCTTTTCGATTTTAATCTTATTCGACATTTTTTATTATTTACATCAATGATATAGTTTAGTTCGACTAATCCAATAGATGATCAAACACCGTCGCTATTCAAGGCCATCAGGTTAAAGAACTTGTGTCAAAGCCTAATATACAAAGCACTGTCCACGCGTAACTCGGTTGTTCCGACAGATGAATCGAATCTGGAGCTTTAGCGAGTTAATCTCTCGATCCTTGGGTTTTTAAATAAAAAAAAACTAACACTTCTCATTTTACAAAAACTGGTCGAGTTAACCTTTAAGCGATAATATTTTTATGACCAAGGCAATAATACGTGAAGATATAAAGCAATGGTTTGAGAGGAAAATAAATATCACGAGAAGTCGAGACCCACCAAACAAACATAGTCATGTAAATCCCGTGACGCGTGAGCCCCTCTACACAAATTTCAAACACAATTGAAGGCAGACGAACAACTTGATAAACATTATTACAATTTAAAGAGTAATATACATTACAATTTGAAATGAGTACTTTTTGGTCGTAAATTTCACTTACTATGTTCTCCACTAATCACGTGTTAATTATAGTTAGTACTTAGTACTGGTCAAATAATTTACTTTACTTTATTAACAAATTCATACTTTTTAGTTAAAACATCGGTATCCAAATTTAACAATTTGTCGTATTTTAGTTTGGAAGAGATCAGCGTTCCCATCACTGAGGAACTTGAAAATCGAAGCCGGCAAAAGTCTTCCAAGACAGAAACTGACGACACTTCCAAAAAATCAGATGCCAGAGACTTTTTGTTTCATCTTCTTTTTATGTCAAACATTAGAAACATAACGAAAATATACTTGAAAAAACTATAGGAAAAATTAAAATATAAATTACATTCTACAGCTTGAGAGACTCCTGTGGTTTTTGGTTTCTCTTCGTTTCTCTTTTTTTTTTTTTACCCCTAAAAAAATATGGATGCTGCAACAATCTGTACAATAGAGACTTCTTGTCCCATATATTTTCATGTCACAACAAATAAGCCATGACTTTCCACAAGTGATTTCACACCAGAAAATATATGGCTGAGATAGCCACTGGCAAATGCCTCTTCTTCTTCTCTTTTCTCTTACAAAGAAACATTCATCTTCAGAGCTGTAATGCCAGATCCGGATGCTGCGACGAGGACGAACCAGTCTGCTGATTAGAGCCGGGAGAGTTCGGTGAGACAAGCCTAGCGTTAAGGTCCGGTGGAAACCGGTGGAATTCCTGTTTAGTATAAGGAAACAACAACCCTTGTTGTTGCGAGCTCGGTATGGCCTCACTTGTAATATTTGGCTGTTGCTGTCTCGCCATTCCGAGCATCGGACTTGGACTATGACTGAATCCACTGAAACCGCGGTTTAGACCATTGCTGCTCTCGAGCTTGATCGGCGGTCCTGCTGGACGAGAGGAAGAGGATGATGGGTGCTCGGTATCTGGATTCAAGACACGAGCTGGTAATGGTGCAGTCTCTTCGATGCCTTGAGAAGAAGAGTGTCTGTTTCCTATGAAAGCACTGGAGACTGAAGCGGTTGGAGACAGGATTCTGTTTGAATGATCATCAGACGCCAAGTCATTTGAACACTTCTGCTTTCCCAGTGACGACACTCGTAAGTTGTCTTTTTGAGGATCATCCTCTTCAGGTCCTGCTGGGTTATCTCCAACCCAACCTTGACCAAATTTGATTCCAGAGGGCAACACTGTTTCGATTCTCCTCGATGCAACTTTCCAAGCAACAGGACCGATATTCGCAGCGAATCGTGCTAGACTCCTCGCGTAACCATACTCAGTGTTAAGCCCAACCTGATGAATAAGGAAAAACAAATGATCAGACTCTTGTTTCTCTATACAAAAGCATATTAATGGAGTTTGGCAATAGCGTACAGGAATAAGCTGTTTTGACTCTTCTTCAAGCGTTGTCAAAACCGACGGCTCCTGGGTAGAAGCCGAGAGGTGGTTGTAAGTATCGCGTCTGTTATCATCGACATTGAAATGTTTCATGCCATACTTGTTGACCGCCTTCACAACAGAAGCTACAGAGAAACCAAGAAGATGATGGTTCATATTAGCAAAAGAAATGACTGGAATGAGGTAAAAACAAAGGTAGAGAGAGATTCTTTTTACGTGGAAACTCGTTCTCCCAATCTATCGACCAGCCACTTTGTGATTCACTGTTGTGATTGATCCTGACTGATGTTTCCGCTTGACGGAATTTGTTGGAAGGAGGAGCCTTTCTTAGATTGTAAGCACCAGAAAACTTATTAGAGCCCTCTCCTCCGGGAATGAGCGCATCAGCTGAAATTTCAGAAGCAGTGCGGTCGATCGAAGATGGTTCAGGCTGTTTCTTTGGTGGACGGCCTCTTTTGGCAACTTTTGGTTGCTGCTGCTGCTGCTGTTGTTGCTGTTGTTGCTGTTGTTGGCTTTGTGGTTCTTCATCATCACTGTCTTGCCTTAAATTCTCAAAGTCCTTCTTTGCCAATTCTTGTATAGCCCGTGCCTAAAAAGCCAAAATTACACATTATTTGTGAGAAACATGAAACGAAATATCAAAAGAAGGAAGAGTTGATTCAAATCCAAGGACGTACCTGTCGATAATATACAGTGTCTGCTGAATTGTATTCCATTGCATTTGTACATATTAAAAACACATCTCCCTGCAAAAGGAACACGACCAGAAGCGAAACCTATGAGTAAGCGAAAGAAAGAGCTGTTCCAACTTCCAATACCAAACTCATCACGAATTCACATATATAGCTTCGAGCTAACCAGGTAAACAACATCAAGCAATGATTTTTCCATAAACCATTAGAAGCAGCAAGAAAGTTATTTTTCTGTAGCTACCAGATCAACTTTAGGACCAAGCAAATGTGGAACCAACTTTGAACGCATCAAAACAATCAGTGATAGGGCGTCACTGAAAGTTGAGGAGGAGGAGAACAAGACTTACCTCAAATTGTTCTAAAGTGGCATATGCGCCAGAGTCTAATTTCTTCCGCACTGTGCTAAAATCCATCGGATTCGTGATAATATCATGGTAATCAGGAAGCTGCAGACACATAACGAACACCGATAAGAAAAACAGACTTGTGGTAACGTTAATGAGCTTACAAACATCAACGAAAGAGACAAGTCACCTCCTCAGCATCAACTGGATCTGAGTAAACACCATAAGTATCCTTCCTACAAGCGTTGTAAAACAACATCGATCAAATATAAAACCATTACCCAGTTGGGGAATCACTGGAAACCAAAATACAAATAAATGAGAACAATGTCAGAGAGGCAGGAAAGGAACACACTTTTGAAGTCTATCGAGGATGAACACCAACAACTTTTTGTCTGGCAAAGGTGTAGTGGGGCCGGACTCCACGGGAGACCCTGTCCACATGTAAATGACAAACAGATTTTTAATTTAATCAACCGAAAATATCTCGCTTTTATCCTCGTACGAATTTCAGTTTATTGCCTTTTCAAGAATTAAATATAAAGGAAATTAATTAAAGAAAGGAGTTTTTTTTTTTTTTATATGTACCTTGAAGAATGTCTGTCGCTTTCGAAGCCTTTTCTCCCTGCAAGATTACCAACAGATTATCATCATCATCATCAACTCCAAGAATCCATTAAAAAGGTGAGCTTTCGTAAACCATAGAAAACGAGTAGATATGTTTCTGTTTATGTCCACGTTTAAAGCAAGAACCAAAGGATAAACACAGTAAACTGAGACGCTGAAATTAAGGAAAAGACAAATCGGAACTTGTTTCAGGTTTCAGTGCAAAAATGCATCTTTAATTCAAGTAACTAAAATACCAGAAACCAGAGAATAAAAAAAATATAATATTCACATAAATTCTTCGTATTAAAGCGAGAATATAAACTGATAAACACACCCAAGAATTTTCTCGCCCAAGACAAAAAAAACAAAAGGGAAAAATAATTTACAGAAGAGCTGAATTATGAATTCGGAATTCCCACCAATAAAAAAAATGACTCAGTCAAACTCATCCACTCACTTCATCTTAATATTCAAGCCGAAGACGAACACAGAAACACACGCGCGAAATCCCAACAATATTTAAACCTAATTTCTCAGATAAAAGCTCAATTTTTTCCACTGCTTCCTCTGAATTAAATCAACAGTTAACTCGAACTGGGAAACAGAAATTCGATCCACAAGGAATTCAATTGCTACCGTATAGTCAGATCGGGGAGCGCCGCCGCCGATCTTCCGCCTATTGGCGGACGCCTCGGGAGTCTCGCTGGGCTCGTCGAGGTTCAGATCGGAGCCGCCCGATTGGGAATTGGGAGAATGTCGATGGGAGTGGGAGTTTAATCCGTGAAGGAGCCTGTGTTTCTTCTCTCGCCGCTCGTCATCGTCTTCCTCTTCTCCGTCCTCGTCGTCCTTGATCCAGGGGGAATCGGAGGAGACGCCGTTTGGATTAGGGTTCCGGCGCTTGGATCGGCTGCCGGAGTTGGGAGGTTGATTGAGAGGATTAGGGTTTTTGGAACCGGATCTATGGTCCTCGACGGGTTCATCATGGTTCTTGTGCTGCTGCTGTAATTGTTGCTGTTTGATAGCTCGCTTCTGGAGGTCTAGAAGAGATGGCCTCCCTTTCTTCTTCTTCTTCGTCATTGTATCTGCTACCTCACCCATTTTTCTCTACCTCTCTCTCTCTCTCCTCTTTTCTTTCTCTCTCTTCTCTCTTCCCCTTTCTCTTTCTCCTCCTAAACAGGCGTTTGGTTTTGTGTTTTCTTACGTTTTTTTTAAAAAAATTAAAAATTAAAATAATAAACAATACATGTGTGAACTCGCACGTGCCTAGATTGTAACGTAGACCTTAGCTGATAAAATAATAGTTCCCCCTGAGGCCTACTGGTTACGAGTTTGGGCCGTAATAGAATATAATTGAAGCCCATTAACCGTTGGCTGTAAGGTTATTAATAAGAGTCGAACGACGCCGTTCCGTCTAAGATTTTGTTTTCCTTTTTGAGCTTCTTCGTCGTGTAAAGGAAGAAAACAGAGCTCCTAATAAGGAAGACGAACGAAGTCGCGCGAGTATCTTGCTGTCCGGGCTTTGCATTCGTCGTAGTGATGCCTGGAGGAGACTCGAAGATGATTGAGTGGCCAGCAAAGAGAGTCAGAGAAACGTTTATCGAGTTCTTCAACCGGAAATCACACCAGAATTGGCCATCAAGCTCCGTTGTTCCTCACAATGATCCTACCCTTCTCTTCGCTAATGCAGGTACGAAACTTTTTGTTTCCCAAGTTTTGATTTTTCCCACTTCTATCAGTTTGTTTTTGTGTCTAAATGAAACTGGGAATTGGGTTTGGTTTGATCTATGGGAACCAGATTGTATTTGATTTTGAGCTAGCTGTGGAGTCGAGTCACTCTAGTTTTTTCATTAGATTGTAGTTTGAGTGGTGAATCATAGACTGTCTCGAATCTCCTTTCATAAAGTTTAGATTTTGATACTTTTTTTTAATGTGAATTGCTGTTTTTCTGTTCTTTTTAAAAGGAATGAACCAGTTTAAGCCAATATTTTTGGGGACTTGTGATCCAAATTCGGAGCTGAGCAAGCTAAAGCGTGCATGCAACACACAGAAGTGTATTCGTGCTGGTGGGAAACATAATGATCTCGACGATGTTGGTAAAGATACTTACCATCACACCTTCTTTGAAATGCTTGGAAACTGGTCTTTTGGAGATTATTTCAAAAAGGAAGCCATTGAATGGGCTTGGGAGCTTTTAACCAAGGTAAAAATTTACTGTGAAATAGTCTCATCATGTCAAAGTTCTGTGAAGTGATGAAGTGGCCTCCTTGGTTTTCAGGTCTATGGGCTACCAAGCGATCGAATTTACGCTACTTATTTCGAGGGTGATGTGAAATCTGGCATACAACCTGACAATGAGGCTAGAGATATATGGCTCAAGTATCTTCCATCTGGACGTGTGCTTCCCTTTGGTTGCAAAGTATGTTTGCTTTCATTACTCCTCTCCTGTAAATCTAAGGGATTTTCCAAGACTAACCTTCTTTGTCATTTTCAATTTAGTAACACTTGATGAATTTTGCAGGACAACTTCTGGGAAATGGGAGACACTGGTCCATGTGGACCTTGTACTGAAATACATTACGATCGTGTTGGTAACCGTGATGCTGCATCCTTAGTTAACAAGGACGATCCTACTTGTTTAGAAATATGGAATCTTGTCTTTATTCAGGTACAAACTCTCTCTGACTCTTATAGTGAATTTATAGATCATGTAACTGTAGCTTTTATATAATCTAGTTAACTAGATTGTTCTTGCTTCCTTAGAGTTTGATTTATTTATCTATGTTACGTGTGTTTTTCAAAATAGTTCAACAGAGAAGCCAAAGATGGCCCTCTAAAGCCTCTGCCTTCTAAGCATGTTGACACCGGAATGGGTTTCGAGAGGTTGACTTCAGTTCTCCAGAATAAAATGAGCAACTATGATACAGATGTCTTCTTGCCTATTTTTGATGACATCCAAAAGGTACTTTTTGAAACCTTCTAGTGACATTTTTCATGACACTCTGTAAGGTTTTCTTGGAGATGATTTCCTTACTACCAGTGTCGGTTTTCATGTATTGAGCTTGGAAGTGTTTTTAGGCCACCGGAGCTAGGCCATACTCGGGAAAAGTTGGTCAGGAAGATGTTGACAGAGTTGACACGGCATATAGAGTAGTAGCTGATCATATTAGAACTTTATCAATTGCTATTGCGGATGGTTCTCGACCTGGTATTGCCACATTCTCTTTTCTCTCATTTCTTACGTACATTGCTTTTGTTACAATTTTTTCTCTTTGAGCTCATACTCCTATTCAAACTTAGCATACCATTTGCTGGGCATAATGATATTCAGTGAACACTCTTATATTTTAGCAGATTTTACCTAATGTAACACCCTCTTATAGGTAATGAGGGTCGTCAGCATGTTCTGAGGAGTATTCTTCGTCGAGCAGTTCGCTATGGAAAAGAGATTTTAAAAGCTGAGGAAGGATTTTTCAACGGGTAAGAAAGTACATTTGATTGTTGGTTTATGTTCTGTTTTAATAATAATGTCTTTAAGGCTGGAAAATGTTTATTTTGGTCTTGTATTTTTTTGTAAATGCAAACAGTATGTTCTTTGTCTCTGTGTGATTGTGTCTGTCACTGATCAGTCTTTGAATAACTTTGTAGACTTGTAAGTTCTGTTATTCGTGTTATGGGAGATGCCTTTCCTGAGTTGAAGGAACATGAAAAGAACATCACAGAGATTATCAAAGAAGAGGAAGCAAGCTTTTGCAAAACCTTGGAAAAGGTGGGAGCTGAATTTAACCTCTTTTTATCTTTGAATTAAAATGTCTTACATAGCTTCAGTTTCAAGGAAATACTTACATTTTAATGGTTTCATCATCATCCGGTTTAATGTATGTCGACATGATTTAACATAAAACAGTTTCATTGATTAGATTCAAATTTGCATTGCAGGGAATTGAGCAGTTTCGGAAATACGCTCAGGCAGTTCAGGGGAATACACTGAATGGAGAGGCATGCATCTTAAAGAATTTATGCTATTATATTTCAACTTTTATAATATTTTGAATGTTCATCTCAATATTTGGAACACTTGTTGCCATCTATTTTTGATGTTGCAGATGGCTTTTAAGCTGCGGGCTACATATGGTTTCCCATTAGATTTGACTCAGGTAGTTTATATGTTCTTGCTAACACTTATATATGTGTTCTTCTTTGTTAAATCTGATTCTCTTGTTTTCAGTTGATGGCTGAAGAGATAGGATTGGGGGTTGACGTTGACGGTTTCAACAAAGCCAAGAAAGAGGCAAAAGAAGAATCTAAGACTGCCCGCAAAAATGTTGGTCCGATGTTTCTTCATCTGTTTACCCTTTTTTAACGATTGTTTTACGCTTCCGTATCTATTCACTAATAAGCTAATGTCAATTTTGTTTTGGCAGCAAACTGGCGTTGCCATTGCTATGGATGTTGATACTACATCAACACTGCTCAAAACTGGCGTTTCAGGAACACACATAAGAAACAACACATTTTCTTCTTCTTCTTCTTCAAAATAAGACCGTTTTGGCCAACAATTTCCAGGAACACACATAAGAAACACTCGCGACGCCAAAGCGTTTGCTATAAAGTCAGAGGAGGGAGTGGCCAAAGGTATTCGTAGGATAACCGCTTTCACTGGTGAACTTGCTTTAGCTGCAATGAATCTGGCGTCCCTGCTTGTGAAAGAAGTAGAGGAAGCATCCAAAGTGGAGGGAGCTGGATTGGAAGAGAAAGTTACGTCTTTGAATAGACGGGCTGCTACCGAAGTGATCCCCGCAGGGAAAAAGGCAGATATCATAGCCAAAATTGCCCTGCTTCAGAGTAGAATGCGGAAAGCTCAAAAGGAAAAAACAGAGCAAAACCTAGGGAAAGCAGTCAAAGTAGCAACTGAGGCAGCCGAATCAGCAGCAAAAGATGAGAAGACCTTTTGCATTGTCCAGCTTGACGTGGGTCTTGATTCAGCAGCCTTGAGAGAAGCCGTTTCACAAATCATGGAAAAGAAGGTATATCCATGTTTTCTCCGGAGAAAGTAAAAGAACCTTGTCGTGGAAGTAAGGTTTTGTTTTGCGTATCTTGTGTTGCAGGAAATGCCGGTAATGATGTTGAGCACAGATGAAACCACAAACAAGGCGGTTTTCTGCGCAGGAGTTCCGGATCGGTTCAAGGAACTAGATGTGACAGAATGGTGTACTGTTCTGTCGGGTCCTCTCAAAGGGAAATGCGGGAAAGCGAAAAGTGGTCTCGCATCAGGACCGGTAATGATCATGTTCTTTCTAGTGAGATCTTAATTAGGGCTCTTGTCTCATATCAAAATTCGAAGATATCTTAAGGACTTAACAAGGCTTGTGACACACGTTTCTTGGACGTGTTTTGGTCTCAGGGAACGGATACTGCCCAAGTGGAGGAAGCTTTGCGGTTAGCTGAATCATTTGCGTCATTGAAGCTTACTTCATCGCTTGTTTTGTGAAGATTACTAAACTGCTTTTGGCTCACCAAGACTACTTGTGGAGAAAGTAATATGTTAAATTTACAAGATTAGATATTTATCAAAATTCTTCCTTGGTTTGTTTGAAATAATATGTTAAATTTAACAAGAGTCCCTTAAACTTACAAGAGGTCTTTAAACTTGTGGAGAAAATAATTGTTAAATTTACAAGATTAGTTTTTAAACATGTGTGCAACTCTTCAAAATACCACAAAAATAAGTTTTTGTTCCTCTCATACCCTAACTAATTTATTTATTTCTCCTGAATCAAATCAGAGATGGAACATCTCAGTCATAATAACCTACCTATCAATCACATCAGTAGATTGAAAAAGTAATAATCGGAGTTTGAATGAAATGAAGAAATAACTCATGTAGAGATTGGTGCTAAAATGCAAATTAACTAAAACAATGAAAATAAGGTTCGAATAGAAGCGGAACAAATTAAGAGAAGGAAACGAACGACAAGTTCATCACTCTAGATTGCTCGATAATCCAAAACTCAGTGATCAAGAAGACACATTGATCCTTCCATTTCCCCAATAACACCAGTTGGCGCTTTCTTCTGCTACGAATCATCCTGCTGCCATTACATACAAGTCTACAACACTTGCTCATCTCTCTCCCTGATTCCTTAAACCAGTCAAAGAGACTCCACACAGACTTTCACGTTATCACAACACTGACAACAATGGTGGGGTTAACTAAAAAGTTTTCTCTCAGGCATTTCATCAAACATGTTTTTACAGCATTCTACAACCATCCTATTCTGATGCATCTTCATGTATAGTAGAATGATTAGTATATTAAATATACTACACATCTACTTCTTATATATCCTCACTTAGCCACAGCAACGTCACAAATCAATCTCAGGAATATAAAATCTCAATCCGGTGCAGAGTGAGAGAGAGAGAGAGAGCATCAGCAGATCAATAGTTTTCAACAAGAACTTACCTGTAAAATTCAGAGATCAAGTGTATCCCATCATTTGCTCCCTCTATCTGCACCCATAGTTCTAATCACTAACGCAAACAATCTCTAAATCAATTCCGCAATACACTGCACCATTCATCAACTCAATACACTATTTCTAATTGAACCAATGGAAACTATAACTAAATGTAGAAAACAAACTATTTCCGAAACTCATTCGGAGACATAAAAGGGGAATGAAGAAGATTCATGGATATGATTGAAGGATCAAACTCACGAATTTAATTATGGCGGCGATGAAGGAGCTAAATTTATACGCTTTAATAAGAAGCCCTAAAAAGGTCAAAATTAAAAGGCGACCCGAACCGAACCGAATGGGACGGAGATAGATTGTTATTGAATAAACCGGATGACCGACGCGGGAAACCGAACCGAATCATCGAGATGCGAATAAATAATACCGTAATTATTGCTATGATTTTAAATTAATTAATAGGACTGGAATAAGGAGGAAGGGCAATAAGTCATATCACTTGCCGCTGAATACTCACGCGGAGAAGAAGCACATGAGAAAACACATAAGCGAGGCCAAGGATTAAACCTTGAGGATGTGGTAGCCAATGGTGAGAACTCACTCGGATCGATGACGTGGCAATATATCGTTGAAATCCCGCGTAAACCCCTCAGTTTTTACATTTCGTGCCAAAATTCAATTTTTCTCAATATCCTTTTGACCAAAGATATTTTTTACAACCCTCCACTAGAGCCCCTCTCATCTCTTGGCCTCTCACTTGAATCTCTCCCACAAGGCGTACAAATCACAAACACGTACAATTCCTTTTGCTCTCCTCTTCTCTCTCCATTTCTCTTCAAACCCTACGTTCTTCGTCAAGGTAAATTTCCTCCGATCTTCTTCGTTTTCCAGTTTCTATCTCGAATTCCCTCTCGATTGTGTGTTTCGATCCGTTTTAGGTGATAATTGTTTCATATAGATATTGCTTTTTGTGTTTTTGAACCGAATATCCTCTCTACTTAATCATTTCAATTCCCTGATCACCTAGTTTCTGTATCATTCCGAATACTCTCTAGATTGTTATTTGGTTGTTAGTTCTCGTTTCTTTGCGGATTTCTGTAGTAATTAGTCTTGTTAATTCGCTGATTTTGTGATCTGCTCGCAGAATCGATAATGAAGACAGGCAAATCAAAGGCTGAAACCAGGAGCTCCAAGTAAGTTTCAGCCAGATCTCTTGATTTTAGATCCGTTTTCATTTCCTTTTTCGTTGTTTACTTAATTTTTGTTTGTTTGCGGTGATAGGCTCTCTGTGACGAAGAAGCCGACTAAGGGAGGAGGCCGCAGCAAAGCGGCTGCTAAGGATCCAAACAAGCCAAAGAGGCCAGCCAGTGCCTTCTTCGTTTTCATGTAATTCATCGCCTACCGATTCCTCAATTTTCTTCTGTGTTGACTAGTTTCCATGGATAAAAATTTTTTGCCGTACAAAAGTTTTTTATCTGGCTACTATACTGCCAATCTTTTCAAGGTGAGATTAGAAGTATCCTTCGTCTGTTATCGTCGAGTCCCTGATAATAGCTCAATAAACCTATTAGTATTGTTTTTGTTATCATTCCTAGTTTTTGATGTGGTTGTGATGTTCTATGTGTTAACACTGGCGTTTACTTTTGTGATCTGAAGGGAAGATTTCCGTGAGACTTTCAAGAAGGAACACCCCAAGAACAAATCTGTTGCTGCAGTGAGTGACTTTGTTCTCATCTTAAAACTTCTTTCACCTTGAGCCTTGTTCGTCAAAGTTTGTACTCATGATGAACTTTGAATCTGGTAAAAAAACAGGTTGGAAAAGCTGCTGGAGACAAGTGGAAATCCTTGACAGACGATGTACGTTCTCTTAACAGTTTACTAAAATTGTGTTATGTTCTCAAAATGCCTTCTTAAGTAATCAAAGTCTAATTCGTGGGTTTTAATAATAATTCAGGAGAAAGCTCCTTTTGTTGCCAAGGCTGAGAAGCGCAAGATTGACTACGAGAAGAACATGAAAGCCTACAACAAGAAACTGGTAAAATCAAGTGTCAATTGAATGTCTATGTAAAAGAATGGTTGTTATTTTAGTCGTTGACCAATCATGGTGATGTTGTGATTTTGCAGGAGGAAGGTCCAAAGGAAGATGAGGAATCTGACAAGTCAGTGTCAGAGGTTAATGATGAGGATGATGCTGAAGATGGCAGCGAAGAGGTTTGTGGTTAATTCTTTTTAAGTTATTTTAAATGATTGCTTATAAAAAATCTTTGTCCTAACTCTGTGTTACTTTGGTGTATAATTAAATGCAGGAGGAAGACGATGACTAAGAAGTTGAAGTTTGACAGCATTAGTATAGATGGCTGCAAAGATCTCTCTGGTTTTTATCCTTGATATGTTAATGGTGCTGATTAAATGGGTCTTTTTATCTTTTTTTTTTTTTTTTGTATTTTCACAACCTCCCACTGTTGCTGCTACGGATAAAGCCCTTTCGATGGAGCGAGTGAATTGTAGAATGTTTAGATGGTGAAAAGAGAGACTTGCAGCTCTGTACTCTGTGCTTTATATAAAACGATTTAGTTTTTTACCTTTTCTCAGTTTATCGTTTTGTTGAAGATGTTAGTTTAATTCTGGTATTCTTATGTCACGAAATGTTGTTACATCTCCATCTCCATGATCGTAAATTAAAGAGCTTTAATGGCTGATTTGGGTTAACCACTAAAAAGTTCATAACCCAGGTTTTTAAACAAAGTATAATCAATCCATCTCTATATTATGGGGTTTTGTTAAATCGACTTTTTTTTTTTTTTGAGCAAAGGAGAATTAAATCGACTTTAAGTTACGGAAGTTTGTAAATATTATCAGTGTTTCTCTTAAAGAGAATTTTACTTCTCCATGAACAACCGGGAATGATGGATATTAAATGACATAAATTAAGGCCCTAAGAGCATGATTAATGGTAGTATCTTAGGGTAGATCTTAGTATAAAT
>OVBJ01001882.1:0-22867 GCA_900406535.1 Noccaea bulbosa
TCGAGTGAATCAAATCCATATTTTTACTGTAGCAGACAAATTAGCCAAAAAAGGACAAACAAATCGCACGAATTTATATCAAAAATCTCAGCCCAATCCAAAAAAAAAAAATTGACAGAGTTCATCTAGAAGATTTGAAAATAGTGAACCTTTGTTCTGATTGAAAAACAATTTCAAGCTGACGAAGAACCAGATCCACGTCGCCCACATGACCTTCATCCCTGTTCATACAACCATCATCTCACCGATCGATGACTTTTTGGAAAGCATCGCTATTATTCGACCCATCTTATAAAGACACTGCTAGCAAAACGATTAAGATAGCATTTCATTAATTTGTGTAATTAATTTAGATTTGTAAGAGATTTTGTAACGGAGGAGATGAAGAGATTGTTGATTGAGGTAGCATATAGTTGGCGTTTCTAGGGAAGATGGATGAAGTGGCAAATCTAAATTATTTTTGGGCTGAGAAATACGAACACCTAAGAGAAGATGACGTGGCTGCGCGAGGAAGGTTGTTTATTGGGCCACGCAGCTGTGCTTAAGAGATTAGGAGACGATGGATGAATTGAATTTCGGTTTGAAGAGTGAATTGAGAGTGCCACGTGGCAAGTAGATAGCTATCACGTAAATGCTGATGTGGACACTGTGAGGAGCCCCGAATAGTCCCTTTTATTAGTGTAGATTAGCTATTATCCGTTTTGTAAGGTTTGATAACATGACAACCGTTATTTCCTAATTAGCTATTTGACAATCAAATTTCTTACCTTCATATAATGTTAGTTAAATACTTAAATTAAACTACAGGGCAAACAAATGATTCTGCAAAACATGTACATTAGGCCCAACTAAAAATCATATGGGCTTTGTAATTTATTAGGCCCAATAATATCTCAAGTCCAATAACTATGGTCCACGAAGTATGAACCAGTGCGCCATCTGAAAAGAGTTAAATCAGAGGAGGGGGAATCAGTGCGGCGGTTCTCCGGCGAGGACGAGCTCGTCGAAGAAACTCCTCCTACCTCATTCTCCGAAGGTAATTCTCGAGCGAGCATTTAATGCTCAACAACGAATTACCGTTTCACTCTTGCTTTCATGGGCTCTTCTTCCTCGATCAATTTGCTCACCACTCAAATCCTGGGTTCTGTTCCTTTTAGCCTCTCGAGATTTCGATATAATCGTAAAGTTATAGATTGCGACATTCGAAATTCGCAAGCCGTATGCTTTGTTAGAGACTCTTAACTTCGGGTCCCGTTTCGTGTGTTGCAGATTTCGTTAAAAAAAGTGAACTTTGAGTAGCTGAGAGAGCTAAGAGAGCGAGCAAGTTATCAATGGAAAGCGATAAAGAAGAGCAAATGGTTTTCTTGGATCGTACAACCCGAGCCACACGGGGTAAACGGTAAGAACCACCTTGAACTAAGATTCTTCGTATACAACTCGAGCCTCTCTATCGGAATCTTGATTCATTATAATTCTGTTGGCAGGATGACCAAGTTGCTTGATGACGAAGTAGAAGAGGATGAACAGTTTTGGAATCAAGAAGCTCTCAAAGAGGTTCTCTTTTTTTTATATATATATATTGATTACACTCTCTTCTTTGTTATTTTCCATTGCTAGAGATGGGAATGATTTCTAATCGTGGATGTGGAATTATAGAAAGGAATAATCTCATTTATGTATCTCTTTACCTTTGCTATCTGCAGGAAGAGCATGATGACAACTATGAAGCAGAAGCTGAAGTTGCTGATGAGTTTGACAGCGACTTCAATGACGATGTAGGCTTGTTTATTCAGTACTTATTAATCAAAGTGTTGCATGATCCCATGTTTTGTAATTTCTTTCTTTTGTGTTGGGGAGCAGGAGCCTGAGCCTGATGCAGTAGCAGAGAACGAAAAAGATTTGAGGTTTAACCATCCTCGAAATTCATCTTGTTATTGCTTTTATGTTTGTTGCAGGGGATTTGATTCATGCAGCTTTGCGTATTTGTTGCAGGGATTTGCCAAAGAAGCGGCTGATTTACCCTGGTAAAACTGCTCCGAAGAAAAAGAAGAAGAAGAAGAAGTTAGTTTCGAAACTTGAAGATGAGAAGCCAGTTGAAGAAGTAATGGGAGAGAAGGAACAAGACGGAAAAGAACAGAATGAAGAAGATATGGAAGGTGAGAAGGTCATAAGAAAATCTACGCGGACTTCAGTCATTGTGCGGCAAGCTGAAAGAGATGCATTGCGTGCTGCTATACAGGCGACAACAAAGGTTTTTTTCCTACATTAGCTAGTTTCCACTAGTGGCAACATATTTTGAGATTTTGTTATAAAGTTTAACCATGTTGAATTCGTTTTTTTTTTGTGCTTGTTCAGCCAATACAAAGGAAAAAAGTAGGGGAAGAAAAACGGATGACCCAAGAAGAAATGCTGCTGGAAGCTGCTCAAACAGGTTTAGGTTTTATGATGCTGCATCCGTTTTTCTATCAGAAACTTCAATGGCTAAAGTCTAGTTTTTTTTGCAGAAATCATGAACTTGAGGAATTTAGAACGTGTCTTGGCAAGGGAAGAAGAAGTAAAAAAGAAAGCGATTGTGCATAAAGAGGTCTACAAGGGTCCTCAGGTTCGGTATCTTTCGAAAGATGGATGCAACTATTTAGAGTTCTGTAACGGTGCATCATTCAATTCAGAGATTTCAACGAAGTCTATTCCATGTAAGTAATTTTTGTTCGAGTGGTGTTTAGAGATGAACAGAAGTGTGCTCTGTTACCTGTACTCCAGATTGATTTCGATCTTTAAGTTAGTTTAATTTCTCTTTTGCAGATCCAGAAAAAGCTGTATGTGTGATTACTGGATTACCTGCCAAGTAAGAATTTTTCTGTTCTTCTACTTTGTCACTGAGAAACACAAAGATCTTGTGGAACGAACACAACTAGATTGTCTTTCCTCTGTACTTTAACTTAGTAGAATTCTTAATTGTTGTTTGTTGGGTGATATAGGTACCGAGATCCAAAAACTGGTCTTCCTTATGCAACTAGAGACGCCTTCAAAGAAATAAGAGAAAGGTGGTGTCCAAACATTGTTGCATACTTCACTTTATAGAAAATGTTCCTCTTAACAGATCAAGATGATTCTCATTCTCTTGCTGTAGCCAGATGGGACACACGTTCACTTGTACATAGTCTTTTTAAAATTTTGTGTTAGAATCTGATGTGTTCCAAACGTCTTTGTGTTTTTGGTTCTCTGAAGGTTCATGGACCAACACAATGGTTTGAGAAAGAAAATGGAGATGGGAGATTTGTTTGATACACTTGTCTCGAAAGGATTTGCTGTAAGACAAAAGCGAACAAAGATCCCTAAGAAAGATAGATCATTTTCCCTCAGAAACCCCGCTCGTTTCTCTACGTTCAATTCTCCAGAGGAGAGTGAAGAAGATTCGGATTCAGATTAATAACGACCTCCTTGTCTGCAGAATCTGCCTCTTGGACTCTCCCGAGACCAGTCTGTGTATAAAATCATCAATCGTTTTTGGTGTTGCGAGAAGCTACAGATGTTTTAACTCAAGAAAGGTTTCATGATCAGAGCTTGAAATGGAAGCAACACTTTAATCAGTGTCACTGTGTGGTGCCGGAGATTGTTTCTTCGAACATCACAAATTCAGAGAGAGTGTAATTTTATATATTTTGTTGGCCTTCCTTGCAAATCCATGTAATTTAACATTTAATGATTTATATAAATTACTTCGCTTCAGAGCCGATCCAAATTCCAATTGTTCTTAGTTCAGATTCAACCGCCAAAATAATGAGCTCAAGCTTCAAATCCAAGAAACACGAATGCCTCGTCTTTCTCAAGCTCTGTTCCTCCATTAAACATCTTTTACAGATCCATGGCCAAATCCATGTCTCCGCTCTCCAAGCTGATAGCTTTATCATCAGCGAGCTTGTGCGTGTTTCTTCACTGTCTAAATCCAAAGACCTTGCCTTTGCGCGAACCCTTCTGCTTCACTCTTCCGATTCGACTCCTTCCAATTGGAATATGCTCAGCAGAGGCTATTCCTCAAGTGCTTCCCCTGTAGAATCGATTTGGATTTACTCTGAGATGAAGAAACGACGAATCGTACCTAACAAGCTCACTTTCCCTTTTATTCTCAAGGCTTGCGCTTCCTTTTCCGGTCTCACGGCGGGGAGACAGATACAAGTCGAGGTTTTGAAACATGGGTTTGATTCTGATGTGTATGTGGGTAACAATCTGATCCATCTCTATGGTACTTGTAAGAAAACTTCTGATGCCAGAAAGGTGTTCGAGGAAATGACTGAGAGAAACGTTGTTTCTTGGAACTCCCTTATGACTGCTCTTGTTGAGAACGCTAAGTTCAGTTTGGCGATTGAGTGTTTTCTGGAGATGATCGGTGAGAAGTTTTGTCCTGACGAGACGACAATGGTGGTTTTGCTCTCTGCGTGTGCAGAGAACTTGAGCTTGGGGAAGTTGGTGCATTCGCAGGTGATGGTTAGAGAGTTGGAGTTAAACTGTAGACTTGGTACTGCACTTGTGGATATGTATGCAAAATCTGGTGGATTAGAGTACGCTAGGTTCGTGTTCGAGAGAATGTATGACAGAAATGTTTGGACTTGGAGCGCCATGATCGTAGGGTTAGCACAGAATGGATTTGCTAAAGAGGCTCTTCGACTATTCTCGAAGATGAAGAAAGAACCATCGTCGGTGAGACCAAACTACGTGACGTTTCTCGGTGTTTTATGCGCTTGTAGCCACACGGGATTGGTGGAGGATGGTTACAAGTACTTCAACGAGATGGAGAAAACATACAAGATCAAGCCGATGATGATTCATTACGGGGCGATGGTAGATATCTTGGGACGTGCAGGTCGGTTAAACGAGGCGTACGGGTTCATAAAGAAAATGCCTTTTGAGCCTGACGCGGTTGTTTGGAGGACTCTGCTCTCTGCTTGCAGTATCCATCACGATGAAGATGATGATGGGATCGGAGAGAGAGTGAAGAAGAGACTGATTGAGTTGGAGCCAAAGAGGAGTGGGAATTTGGTGATTGTGGCGAATAGGTTTGCGGAAGCGAGGATGTGGGAAGAGGCAGCGGAAGTTAGGAGAGTGATGAAGGAGACTAAGATGAAGAAGATAGCTGCAGAGAGTTGTTTGGAGATGGGAGGGTCAGTTTACAGATTCTTCTCAGGGTATGATCCTCGTTCTGATTATGTATCCATCTATGAGTCATTAGATTTGTTCAAGTCTCACTTGACAAGTGATGATCATTTGATGTCCAGTGATCCGAATCCATCTTCTTGACTTCTCTTCTGGTTTCTTAATCTTGACATGATTGATTCAACATTTAACATTTTCTTAAGGTAATGACTAATGAGTGTAGTATATAATATAATCCAACCATAAGGATAATTGTTTGGTGTGGCTTCGAAAATTGTTAAGTACATTTAACTTCTTACAAAAGTGATAATCAATAACACCAAGTTTTCCATATAAATTAAGAACAATTAGAAATCAAATCATAACATACTCTATTTTCTCGGACATGTAATTACAATAGATATCAATCAATAAATCATAAAATGGTGTGGTATAATTTTCCACCGATTTTTTGGTGGGAATCAGATCAGTTTTCTTGTAGTGTAAGAATAAAATTTGATATATGCAATGCAAGTGAAATCTGTGGAAAGTTTAAAATCAAATCTGGAAAATATGAATGGATGAACGATTCTACAATCAAAAAGTTGTAGCCAATGGCAATATGGCATATCCAATGGAAGATTCTCAAATCTCGCTCTATTATAGTTTCAAGATGATTTTTTTTTTTTATATAAAAAACAAAAATCATTAACGAAAAAGTTAAATCTATATCAGTGTTAGTGAGTTAGTGTAGCACTACTTTCACATGACTCCAAGTCTAAACCAAGCATCGTCACTTTAGCGCTGGCTCCGGCTTAATGTTGTTACTGATTTGCTTTGCTTTTTAACGATTCAAACTTAAAAAAAAAAAAAATATATATTTTGCTTTGAGAATGGTAAGAGCCTGCTAGATATTCTGAAGATTTGTAGGAACGCTCCTCTACATGCTAGTGAAGCAAGAGTTCTTGATGCTGTGTGTCTAAGGAAAAATGCTTCACCTGTAAAAGATGCAAAGGTGGGCCTGTTGTATTATTTATTTCTAGCCTTTTCTTAAAAAAAAAAAAAAATTAACATATTAACATAACAATTTAGAAAAATTGAATATTCGCCTTACACTTAAATTCCAAAAAAAAATTACGAACAAGCTCGTAAAATAATATCAATCAATCTCGCATAGAAACATCCACTAAAAACATACTATATAACGTGAGTCAACAATATAACAATATAACAATTCACAAAAAAAAAAAAAAAAAAAAAATAAAAAAATTGATACCCNTCACCACCATTCACCTAAGTATTAAATATGGTGATTCATCTGACTTCTACGTATGCGTGTGTTAGGTAATATGGGAACATCTTCGGTTAAAATACGAACCAGGACAACAAAAAATATTGCATGCTAGAAATTTGAGTTAATATTTGGTGTTGTTGTACGCATTTAGAAGTTAAGAAGATATAAAATGATGCAGGGTGTTATTAGATGATTCACTGTATTTGGTTAAAAGTCTTTCGTGGTCTAATGACTTTGTAATTTCTTCGGTTAAATGAAAGTGTTGTTGAGCCAAAAAAAACAAAAAAAACAAAAAAAACAAAATACGTCAAGTCATCGCATACGTATGATCCATCTTATGATTTATGAACTTCGTAGGTATTAATTATTTTATGTCGGTTTAATTTCATAACTAAGTTTAATTTATTCATTATAAATGATATTTCATGAAATCGTATCACATTTTCTTAAAGTAAGCGATAAAGTAAAGTAAACGATTTATGACAATATGATATAATTCGTGGAGTATGATTGGAGCTGAAGTGAAAAGGGTAGCCAATGGCATATCCCTTGGAAGATTCCCAATTTCTCAACCCATAATATTTGTTTTTTCCTTCAAGTATATAGAAGCAGCTATAGAGAGTAAATTCAATATCGAATATCAGGAAATTTTGCTACCGTATAAGGGACATATATATATATATATATGTATAAGGGACATATATATATATATATATATGTATATAATTATATAGGTGTGCGACTGTGCGTACTTGTGTGAGTCTATAAAGAAAGCATAAAAGCATCATATGAAACCTTCTCTCCACAACACCAAAACATGACGGTGGTGTTGGCTTCTTCTCTGAAGAACGTAAGGAGGTTGGAACCCGCTGGCTGAGACAGCAGGTTCTCTTATGTATGTAAATAGGGCAACTCGATCGGATCCTTTGGCATTTCCTCGGTGTGGGATTGAAGAAGAAGATGTGTGTGAGTTCTGTTTAAATTGTGTTGGCTTTTAGTTTCACTTCTTCTGTTTGTATTATTTAATTATCTCTATCTCCATCTTTGTGTTTGTGCTATATCTGTTGTTATATTAGACTTGATAATTACTAGTCCCTCTGTTTCAATATAGGGGGTTTAAAGTTTTTGCACACAGATTAAGAAGTCATTTAATTTTTGTATTTTTTGAAATAAAATATATATTATCATCAATTCCAAAACATTTCAACCAATAAAAAAGTATTTAATTTTACATAGAAGCTCTAAAATCCCAATTAAAATGAAATAAAAAAAAATGCTAAAAACTCTTATATATTGAAACAGAGGGAGTAAATTACAACTTTAAAGTTTATGAGTTGAACCTGAGTTTTGATACTACAATTTAATTCGATTGAGATTTTAGTTCACTAGTTCTCACCCCCTGTAATTCGATTCAAGTTGAAAAATATGGCTGCCTAAGACTTGAGAATCGTAGGGAAAATAAAGAAAGAAAAATCTACTTTTAACTGAATATATTTGGGGTGATCTCTTTGTAAAAAGCATATAAGGGTGAACAACCCACAAAAATCAGGATGAGGTTTAATTTGCGGAATCGGGACGAATGATTTTATTTGCTTCTTAATGTTTTGATGACTATAGAAACAATGGGAATCAATGGCAGTTATTGTGTTGAATTTGGCAAACCGAAACTAAATCATCTTAATTAAGTTGAAGTTTCCTCGGTCGTAAACGCAGACGACGCTTACGGGAACGTTGTGCGGACTTCTAATATATATGCTCATGACATATATCACATGCATCTCATGTTTGATATCTCTTTTTTAGTTTGTTACTCACATGTGTCTTGAAATTGATTTTTTCTTAGATTATTATCTCTGTTTTGGTATTTGTGATAAACAAGTTGTCTTTGATTCTTACTAAAAAAAACGGGCAACATCACTTACAATGGAGAGAATCATGATGAGAATTCATGTCAAAGGGACTTTAGTCATAATAGTCAAACAGATAATCCAGTTGACAAAAAAAAAGGTTGAACATATAGGGTTAGCAGGTTAATCACGATGATTAAATCACCCTATTTTGCTTTGATAGATTAGGCTATTTTTGGAAAGAAATTAAATACGTATCTTTGAGTTATTTTAATTCCTACCTAATAACGTAGATAAATGATAAATCTCACCGGTAGATCCTCTCCTTTATAAGTCTTTGCAAGCGTCACTCACTACACACATGATATTATCACATAACTCATACAAACAAAACAAAAAAATCATTGGTCGAGAAGAGCATCGATGGGTTGCAAAACTTTGGTTATCATTCTCATTATCGTCTCTCTCTTTGGTGTCCATGAATGTAAGAACTGGATCGATATCTTCATTCTCTTCTTCAAAACCAAATATTGATAATAGATTTAGCTAGGCGTTAAGCATGTCGTATTACACTTGCGCACATGTCTATTTTCAAACTTGTATAAATATAGATTCAATTCATTGTTGCCACATGATCATCTTTACATTTATGAGATAATGATTATAGGTCGTGATCGCCATCATCCGAAAGGAATAGAAAGATGCTTCCATACATTTAAAAGAAAGCCAGTGCCACTCGAGTTTTTCTGTTGCATCGAAGATCCATCCACTTGCTTCGCTTTCTTTCCGGAACTATGGATCAAATGTCCGCCGTTAAAAAAAGCTGCAAAACCGTCTCCTCCGCCTGGTGTAAATATATCTCCGTCCTCTATAGATTCTCAATAAATAATATAGCATGAAATTATGATCGCTTATCCTGCGGATTTTTAATTTCGCATTCTTGCAATTGATAAATTAATAGATGGTATGAGTATGATAAGCATTGTAATAATAGTTATAGTTTATAATTATATAAGCCATTTTATTGGATGGCAAACGAAAAAAACAAAAAAACCCATTTTATTGACTTCGAATGTCCATATCACCTAGACTTTAATCTTTACAAATTAATTTTAAAAATTGAAATTTTCTCAACTAATTTATAAAATAATGAAAGAAAAACTGAAATTGTAAGGAAAAAAAAAACACACAAACAAAACTTAAGAAAACAACTTGATAGTTTGGACAGTTTTGGAAGAAACACTTTTGAAAACAAAAGTTACCGAATTAGAAGGAAAAAACCGAAAATTTGAAATTAGAAGGAACAAAAAAAGGACATCTCAGTTAGAAATTGCTTCGAAGATTTTGACAAAGGCTCATTTAAATAGTTTGAGGAAGAAAATAATATGACTATATATATGAGGGAATTTACGTAGAAGGGATAAACTACTGAATTATATTTAATTACTTTCTTTAAATTTAATCAATTATTATGATACATACCAAAATCTTGTAAATTATAAGTGCGTTGTTAAGCATATAAATTTACTTTTACTTTTGCCTCAAATTATAAATTATATATATGGAAAGAGAAAGACTGACACAAGTTTCTTTACAAAAAAATAAAAGAAAAAAAAACACCTACCTAAGGTTTGGGATTTAATGCTGAGAGAAGATGGTAGCAAAATAAAATACACAAACAAATCTACATGTTCCAGTGGCATGTTTAAGCTCAGTGCTAGAATACACTGATTCGGCCAATGAATTTAAGTTTTTTTTTTTTTTTTTATAAAGAAATTAATTTAATTTAATTTTGTTTGACCAAAAAATTAATTTAAGTTCCACGACTAGTTTAAGTAGATCATGTTTTTTTATCTTAAAGAAAAAACCTTTATAAATATTAACATTGACGGCACTTTCATGTTAATGATGAGCTTTTATAATGGAGATAGCACAACACACTACATTCGACTCCCGATATTAAACATAAAAAAATTGGAGTCACAATTAGATAAAAATCAAGTGAAAGAGTTGAAAAGTTATTATGATTGTTAACTGTTAAAAAAAATATACTCCTTAGCTTACTGTTGTTACCAAGATGAGTTGGGCCAAGCAATGTTAATCCAAAAATTGTAAACGTTAATTTCAAACATAAACGCAATTTTGTTCAGAATACAATGAAATGCTATTATTTGCGTTGCAAATCTGGGCCACGGGCCCATTTTTTAGTCTTAAAGATTTACCCTTAATAAACACTAATATTCACGAAATTTGCCACTGCCTAGTAGACTGTAATTTACTGCATTTTCTCTATCTTTCCTTCAATGGCTGCAAAATCCCAGGATTTTGTTTCATCTTCTTCCTGCAGATCCATGTTATGAAACCTTCCCTGAACCCTAATTCACTCGTCAATTGTTCGAGATTTGATCGGATGTTAACATATAGTCCTGAAATTTCGGCGATTCGTCTCTGAACTCCAACGTAATCAACTGGTTTTAAGACTCTTTAAGGTTCGCTTTCGTTTGTCTCTTTTGCCAGATTCACTTTTCTCGAATTTGAATTGCCATAGTTTTCTCGAATTTGGTTAAAGCATGTTTAAGTGGACTTGATTGCTGAATCTATTCATCTCTTTTAATCTCGGTTTGCTTCTCCGTTTCTCCCTCTTTGCTGTTCTGTGTGCATTTCCTTGGTGGTTATTTTGTTGTTGTGGAGCAGATTTGTTGCAATGAAGGAAGAGCTTGAGTCCGGGTTGATTGGCGGCGGGAGCAGTTCGTTTTGGCAATCTCCGGTTAAGCGGGTGGCTTTAGACGGTGCGTGTGGGGAGAGTGGTGACAGGAGCAGGACTAGTTGTAAGAGAATCAAAACGACTCAGGTCAATGGTTTCATCGTTTACACAAGAGCTAAGAAGACTAAATTCACCAAGCTTGAAAATGCTGGATTTTCGGAGAATAGAGTGTCAAATCGTCTCGACGAGTCAAAACCAACTATTGGCGTTACAAATTCTTCAGGTGATATGTGTCGCAACGACTCCATAGCTGAGAGTAACATTAGTGGGAGGAGTTGTTGTATCAACAATAGACTTGTTGAGAGCCCTGCCGAGAAAATTGCTATGGAAGAGAGATTAGTTACTGGGAGCTTAGCTGAAACTCCGGCAGCTGAGGAGTTTAAAGAACTGGATACTGAGACTGAAAGTAGTACTTCATTAGTCGATGTTGTTATTGATGACACCCGATTTGTAGAGATGTTACATGAAGCCATTCCTGTAGAAATTCTACCAGACGGAAGCCTGGATTTTGAGTTAGGGAGAGTAAGGGATAATGAGAGAACCAAGAGAAAACCCTATTGCACTTCAAAGAAGAAGAAGCATGGATCTTTAAAGCGTACAACACAAATCTATAAGTCGGTTTTGAGAGTGAAGAAAATAAACAATTTAGTGCCTGGGGATGTAGATGTTCTGGCAGAACCAGACTTTGAACGTCAGGGGTTAGGCGAAGAGTCTAGGTCTGTGAGTTTAGCTGACAAGTCTAGTTTCGTCCGCAACAGGCCAGTAACAGTGAGGGAGCTTTTTGAGACCGGTATACTCGATGGTGTGTCTGTGGTTTACATGGGCACTGCTAAGGTTGGGCTGTTCTGTTTTGTTTTATATGCTTTTTGTGACCATTTGATTCTCGCTTCATCTAAGAAGTGATTTGTTTGTGTGCCAGTCTCAAGCCTTTGGTCTCCGTGGCATCATCAAAGATGGTGGAATTTTGTGCTCATGTTCCTCCTGTGATTGGGCTAATGTAAGCATCTCTTTTTGCACTCTGCGTCTCAGAATGCAGGTTGATTTTGATGATCTCTAGTAATTCTATCAGACATACTCTGGTGTATAAAAACATTCTTTTTGTAGGTTATTTCAACTTCCAAATTTGAGATTCATGCTAGCAAACAATACAGACGAGCATCACAATATATTTGCTTTGAGAATGGTAAGAGCCTGCTAGATATTCTGAAGATTTGTAGGAACGCTCCTCTACATGCTCTTGAAGCAAGAGTTCTTGCTGCTGTTGATAGTGAGTCTAAAGAAAAATGCTTCACCTGTAAAAGATGCAAAGGTGGGTCTGTTGTATTATTTATTTCTAGCCTTTTCTAAAAAGTATCGATTTCTATATTTTCGGTTAGAATTGAACCTAATGCCTCTGGTTTCTAGGCGTGCTTCCTGTGTCCTCTCTTGGCCAAAGAGGGTTTCTGTGTTTGTCATGCTCGGAGGTAGAAAATGCTCAGGCCAGCCTTGCTGCTACAAAGACCTCAACTAGTGCTCCTTCCTGCATAGCATCTCCGGTTATGAGCAGACTGAAGATAACAAGAAAGTTGGTAACCTTTATTCTAAGTTTAGGTTTCCATTTTAATTCGTTGGGCATCATGCGTGGGTATAAATAATCAATTCTGTGCTGTCTTGGTTTGCGTTTTCAGGCCATCAGAATCCACTTCAATATCTACTCTATCTATGTCACCACTTGGAAATAGCGCTCAAAAGATTACAAGAAAGTTGGTACCATTTATTGTTGTTTATTTTGTTGTAGATCTTGCATCTTCATCAATCATTGCATGATGATACTAAACTTTTCTAAACCATAAGATAGGACTCTCTTTGCAATTTTATGGTCGCTTAGGCATGTGATCTGTAGTGCATGTCCTTGCTTACTTGAATCTAGTTATCAAATCTTAAGTATTACTTTGCGTCTCAGGGCATTACGTCAAGCTTTGGTTGGGAAGGCTCTCAGTGCTTCTACAAATATATCTTCACAAAAGAAGTGCAGACCTAAATTTAAGAAGATGTTGGTACCTTTACTTCATGATGATGTTAGCCAAATTAACACTGATGATAAAGAGTATTGTTAATGCGTCTGGTTTCCTTGTATTTCTTGAAGGTTGACCCAACATTCTGTGACCCCCAAGGCTTTAAAAAGCGTGTCCCTTTCTGTTTCTTCAAAAAAGAGGAGTTGTAGATTGACGAAAAAGTTGGTATTATTGATTTATCGCAACCTTAGTTTCGTTTATTCTGGCTAGTTTCCGTCTGTTATATTTAACATATATATCATATTTCATACAGGGAACAGGGATGTCACAAGTTTGTGTTTGAGGAAGGGGGATTACCAGATGGAACTGAACTAGGATACTATGCCCGTGGACAGGTTACTTACCTTATCATATGTGTGGTTATATGTCTCTTCACCCGGCCTTCTCTTTTAAGACATATATATATATCACTGTGGGCAGAAATTGCTCGGAGGCTACAAAATGGGTGCTGGAATATATTGTTACTGCTGCAAGAGTGAGGTACTTTTGCATACTGTGCACACTACATCATGCCTTATCAATTGGCTCTAAGTTGGTATTTTGCGTGCAGGTGAGCCCCTCTCTGTTCGAAGCTCATGCAGGCTGGGCATCTCGTAGAAAACCGTGCGAATATTATCCTCTGTCTCTTGTACATAGGATTTTTTTGCATTCTCTTAATATCTGATTATTCTTTATTTGTTGCAGTTATTTTTACATATATACATCTAATGGTGTGTCTCTTCACGAATGGGCAATTACTTTCTCACAAGGTCGGAAATATTCAGCTAATGAAAATGACAACTTGTGTGTTATTTGTGCTGATGGTGGAAATCTTATGCTCTGCGATAGCTGCCCAAGAGCCTTCCACATAGGTAAAGCTTTACTTAAATCAATTTTGGAGCATGCATTTCACTTTCTTTCTCTATCTCTCAAATGATTTTGCCTCTACTTCGGTACCTACACTTTTCGGTAAAATATTGCATGCAGGATTACTTAATTGTATAATTTTTATGATTATAATACTACTCTAGAAATAGATATGGATATAACTACAAGCAGGATCACTTTGTGAAAACCTTTGCCATTTTAGCCACTTTACTGAATTTCAGATCAGGTCTCTCAAACTGTCGGGTCTGTTAATTTTCTTATGTGTTGGATCACTTTAATGAAAATTTCTATCACTTTTGCTCAACATATCTGTCTGGTTTATGTAGAATGTGTTTCCCTTCCAAGTATTCCTCGTGGTAACTGGCACTGCAAATACTGCGAGAAAAATTCCAAGAGCGAATTTGTTGGAGAGGACACTGTTAATTCTTCTGTAGCTGGTCAACTAGAAGGAGTTGATCATGTTGATCAGTTAGCTGGACGATGCATTCGAGTTGTCAAGAACATGGAAGCTGAAACAAATGGGTGTGTACTGTGCAGGTAATCATTATAGCTGAGTCTAAACTCTTCTTCTTAATTTGCTGTAGGCTTAAAATTATTTGACTACTCTGTCCTTCAAGTTACATGAGTATCACCTGTACCTGTACCGAGAGACAATCAGGTCTATCTTAGAATTACCTGTTTTGACAGACCATTAGGTCTATATTAAAGTGTTTTAGAATCATAGGTTTTGATGTAATAGTCGTCATTTGCCTTTCTTTCCAACACTAAACAGATCAAACTAATCCAGTATATATTAATTATCGTAGCTAATAATTTGTTTTTGTCCACAGTGGTTCTGATTTTTGTAGATCCGGATTTGGGCCACGGACAATCATAATATGTGATCAGGTACTTTCTCAAAGTGGATTATTCTGTCATTTGCATATCAAACTAATATTCTGTTACTTATCTCTATTTTGCAACAGTGTGAAAAGGAGTACCACATTGGATGTCTGAGTAGTCGGAACATTGTGGATTTAAAGGTGACCGCATATAGCTTTATCCTCGGCCTACAATCTTCTGCGTTTGTGCACGATTAGATCAATACCTACACATTGTTTCTTACCTGATTTCTGGGATAATATCGTTTTCTGACAGGAATTACCTAAAGGTAATTGGTTTTGCTCTGTGGACTGTACGAGGATCAACTCCACGTTACAAAAATTACTTCTTGGTGAGGCGGAAAAGCTTTCCGATTCTTCTTTGGAAATAATAAAGATGAAGCAAGAAAGAAATCATGTTAATCACGTGACTCCCGTCAGTCATCCTGACATCAGATGGAGACTGATAAGCGGCAAAGTTACTTCTCCTGAAAGCCGAATGTTGCTGTCTCAGGCATTGGCTATTTTTCATGTAAGTGGCTTTGCAGTTCATAATTTAGAACTTTATATTATAGCGATTCTTTTGTTTCGATCTGATAATTGCTACTGTAAGACAAGGGACGATTTGGCGTAGCTCATGGCTACTTCCCTTTCCATTAAATATTTACCGGAAAATTATGATGTAGGTTAACTAGCAAAATTATACTACACGATAGGACAAGGAAGGTTGCATGGGTCTACGTTTTCCTAAGTATTGTTAATCAAAAACTTTTATCATGTATATATATATATATATAGATTATCATCTTGATTTGATTAGTATGTACGAATGTCGATCTCTATGCCTACAAGATGAACCAGAGTAAGGCATAACCATGAATAACAAGTAGCCCATTCTGGAAAAATTGTCTAATTTCGAGATGCATGAGCTTATTGCGCTACCTTTCCTTTGTATCCTTCATGGAATCATCATATGACAAACGTTTGTCCTTGAAAAATTTGGCTCTGATCAATAGGAATTTGCTAACCGCTACCATCATGCCCTAAGATCATGCTATGTCTTGTCTTGCAGGATTGCTTTGATCCAATAGTTGATCCACTTTCTGGGCACAATCTTATTCCGAGAATGGTTTACGGGTGAGGACTCTTCCATCAATGCCTGCTTCAAGCAGCCTGACTTTGATCCTTTAAACACACAATAACAACCACAAGTGCCTTTTTTGGTTTAGGAAGAGTATGCAAGGACAAGACTACGGGGGAATCTGCTGTGCTGTTCTGACTGTAAAGTAAGATTTGTTTCCTCGATCATATATAATCAGATGCCATGTATATTGTTATTGTGGTTTTAACCATTGATTTGGCCTTTTTTTCCGCTGCTAATCTATGTAGTGCAACTGTTGTTTCTGCTGGACTACTACGAGTATTTGGCCGAGAGGTTGCAGAACTTCCATTAGTTGCAACACGCGTGTGCAGCCGAGAGAAGGTAATGTCTTCTTGTCCCATTTACAAACCATATCTAGGATGATCAATTCTGTTTCTTGGTTGGCTTCTGAGGTTCCTTTCTTTTCATGGTGATTTATACAAAATAGGGCTACTTTCAATTGCTCTTTTCCTGCGTTGAGAAGCTACTCTCGTCCCTGAATGTCGAAAGCATCGTGGTTCCAGCAGCTGAAGAGGCAGAGCCCTTATGGATGAACAAATTTGGGTTCAGAAAACTCGCACCTGAACAGGTAAGTGGATTTGATTCATTTATGAATTGTATAGTTTCTGAATTCTGTTGCGAGAGAATCTCATAACAATTAAACCCTTCATTGCCACAGCTCAGCAAGTATATAAAGGTGTGCTACCAAATGGTGAGGTTCAAAGGAGCTTCCATGCTGCAGAAACCGGTTCATCTGCACCAAATCATTGACAAGAAAATCGAAACCGGCGTATCTTTAGAAGAAAATTTTGATTTGAAACAACCTAAGGAGTCGTATGTTCATCTTTTGTGTTGAATTACAGTCATGGATTTGGTTATATAGATGGATGAAAGAGTGAATATTGTTTAGGTACTTTTTTATATGAGTTGTTACAAGTTACAAATTACAAATTACAGTAGAGACTTTTGTAAATTTTTGTAGATGTGAAGCGAAGCTCTTCTTTTTTATTGTTTACTTTTTAGGTTCACATTTATACATTTTGTTCTTATCTGGAAAAAGAAAAGTTTGATGTTTCTATTAGGCCAGGGCACAAAAACCGGACCCGCAAAATCCGAACCGCCGAATTTGATGGTACTGAACCGTTTTACGATACAAAACTCGAATGATTTTAAAATTTCTAAACCCGAAAAGCCAGAACCTTTTTCGAATAGATACCCGTAATATATTATATATATAAATAATTAGTTATAATTATTGTTAAAATAATCAAACTATCTCAAATTATAATTTATACCGAATATATTAATTATATTTAGAATAAAATAACCAAAATATTTGAAATATCTTAAAATTTTTAAAAACAATTGTTTAAATTCATTTTTTTTTGCAAAATTTAATTTAATTTCATTTAAACTATTTTATTTTTATTTTTTTATCCGATATTTCGGCACCCGAAACCGATCCTAACCCGAGCAAAACCGAACAGAACCCGCACCGATAGTGAAAAATAACCGAAAACCAAAAAATCCGAACCGAACCAAACCGAATACAAACGCCCAGGCCTAATTTCTACCTAGATGGTTAATTTAGTAACATATAAATTATTAATACCATTTGTAAGATACAAACAAGACATAACAACTACCTGCTAATTAAACACACAGAACCCAAAATATCAACCAATAGGGCATAGAGGCCAAGTTTTTCTCACATGTCAAACAAACCACGAAGCCAAAAAGACATCGTTTTTACTCTGTTTTAGACACCAAGAAGACATCGTTTGATATCACTCTGTTTCACACCCACTCTTCCTTAAACTAAAACAACTTAAATCAAGTCTCTCCAACACTCTCATCTTCATCAATTCGGTTGTCTACTCAACTTTCTTCTTCATTTTTATCATAGTTGTCTAAAGAAACAAAAATGAGCAAAAATAAGATAAAATAAGCAAAACATAAGTAAAGAATAAGCAAAATGTAAGTAAAACATAAGCAAACAAATACTCTTATGTTCCTCATAAAATGAGTTTTGAGATTTTCACATAGAATTAGAAACAATTAATGCTTATTTTTAATATATTAGTTTTCACTTTATATAACTACTAACCAATAAAAATTCAAGTGTTCAAATACTTTTCATTAATCTCTATTAGTTTACAGTTTAATGACATTTGTTAACAAAAAGTAAATTTAATAATCTAAAATATTAATCTTTTAGGAACAAAGAAAAAAACTAAAAAAAAGAACGAGGGGATTATTAAAGTTTTTAAACTTTGTATGGTCTCAATCAATGACAATGCACATGGTTTGTTGGGATGACCTTTTTATTTATGTAGGATAGTGAATACTCTAACGTAGATTCGCTACTCTTTTAAAAATCATGAATCATCTAGATACTGAATGAGGCAGATAATTAAACATAAGCAATTTATTATACATATTTGAAAATTAGATCTGAATATGACTATCTATAGACTATATCTGAATGTTTTCTCTTGTGTATCTATTCATCATGATCCTTAATTCCTTGTATATACGTTAATGCATGAAATCCGATAAAATCGTCTTTGTTGTCTTCAGTTGTAAGCTCGATTGAGAGCATGTTAGTTTGTTTTAGCCACTGCTCTCCATCTATGTAAGAAATGTCCGTGAACGAAGATGCTTCAGAATCTGTTAGTTGTTTCCCGTATGAAACTCTTTCTTTGTAATTTGCTCCTTCCCCATAGCATTTATGCTCTCCAAAAGTCACTGTCCTAGATAACATAATGAATGCATTTAGGACGTAAGTAAAATATTTTGATGTAATGATTTTGAATTTTTGTTGTGTGTAGTCAGCTCACTTTTCTCTGGCCGGGTCGCCCCAATCATTCCAACCTTCTGGAGTGATGATTCCGGACATGTAAGTGTTCGAGAACACGACTGTAGCATAGGCACCCCAAGCTCGTCCAAGCCACACTTTTCCACTTCCATCTATCTTACAGTTTATGAAACAGAATCCTGTTTTCTCATCTTCTGATTGCCTTGCATGAGCCGTGATAGATCCGCTAACCCCTGATGTATTCTCCTTTGCTATCGAATTAATCGTACAATCCTGCTATTGAATTTATATTGTTATGGTCCTGTTTTGGAATGCTCATGTATACGTTCTATATTTTGTAACCTGGTAGAGTGATCTTCCATTGCCAAATATGAAGTCTATGGACCCTTGGATGAAACAATCTTTGAAGAAATGTCTTCCTTTATCATCTAGAAGGGTGTCTTGAGACCCATAGAATCCACATCCATAAAAAGCACCCTGATCTCCTTCAATCCTTAGAGCTACTGCTTGTGCATTAACTTCACCAGGATCTGGTTCTGGCGCATTGTTCTTCCATCGTGAAAACAAATACACATTTGAGAACTCAAGTCATCATATACATTGTTACGATTTCGACTATCTTACCTTGAAGCTTATATTGTAAGCTGTGAATCTATCTGCAAACACAGCAAACGAGAAGCTATAGGCAGTGCCTTCTGTAGATTTTGCTGTGTCGTTCCATTCAATGGATGTGTTTTGATATCCTCTTCCTTGCAGTACAATGTTTGTCTTGTTCTCATTAACTGTAACTTTTTCCCTGCTTGATTACATTTAACCAAGACTAAAACTATTTGTTTTTATACAAGAAAAATAATATGGAATAATGATCAATAGATAAAGAAGGCGAAGAACAAGAGCTTGAAGTTGAAGAGGTGACCTATAAACACCGGAATTGACGATAATGAGAGTCTTGGAAGAGCTTAAATCAGGAACAGCATCAATGGCGCTTTGAACGCTGCTGAAGTTACCACAACCGTGCAAATCAACTGTCAACACAAGAGAAGCCTTGTACAAGTGTGTAAGCCTTGACGTCCGTTTCTCACAACTCTTTATCAGAAAATGAAGGTGGTGTCTGTGTCCAAAGAATGCAGAATGTATTGATAATGCTCCGAGTTGAGAACTGGATATGATAGTTGTAGCAATAGAAGAGCGAGACGAGGGCAATTTGATTGTGTAGAGAGCAAGAATGATGGAGAAGAGGGCTATGAGGGTGGTTAGAACCGGTTTGATGGCCATGGTTAAGATAACTTGGGATGGACACATGTTGGTTGGTATTTATATATGTGCGAGACAGAGTGGCGTGAGAGTAAAGGATATGGGCTTCTAAATATTTTTTTATTCAATCAACCTTCCAATGACATTTCTGAATTAACAAACAATATCAAACGAAAACTATGAATTTTTCGATTTTAAAAATGTTTTTTTGTATGTGTGCAAGAAATTCGAGCTCGTTTTTTTTTCTTATCCAACGTCTTATTTTGCAAGACTTTTACGATGTTCAAAAACTACTAAATGATCCCAAATAGTTGTTGGGAATATAAGAAAAGAATTTTCAAACCGACAGGCGAACGAGTTGGGGGTACGGTGAAATTGTACGCCAAGATGGCTAACGATGCTTAACAAATCCATTACGAAAGCAACTATTATATTGGTAAAGATAAAGACTTTAGAGTCTCATAGTTTGACTCGTCACCTAAGGAAATGATATTTTTAATTTACAAATTATGATGAAAGCTAAGCAAAACGCAATTCCCGCTACTACTACAAATTTGGCATTGGTATGGTTTAATGAGAGATACATAACCATTTGTTGACTTATTTACATTTTAAATACAATTTTAATTTTAATTTGACATATCTTGAACTCTTAACATCCTTAAGTATAAACCATTTCAAGTTATCAGGAAAATTAATTCCCTATGCAGTTCCTTTTTGTGGCATGGAAAATTGGATGATTCAAGGGGAGCTCGTGTATCTTGGGCGGCTTTGAGCTTCCCAAAGTCAGAAGGAGGCTTGGGAATCAAATCTATGTCCTCATGGAATGAAACTTGTGGATTGAAACTTATTTGGATGATCTTTTTTTAGGGCGGGATCTATCTGGGTGGCTTGGATACGTAATCGTTATTGCATCTGATCACTAAACGAAGATAACTCCACTTACTCTTGGATGTTTCGAAAAGTCTTAAAGTTGCGCCAAAAAGTTTTGTCGTTTCTTACTATACAAATTGGGAATGGTGAGGACTCTTTCTTTTGGTGGGATCCTTGGACCCCTTTTGGTTCCCTCATCAATTATTTGGGATCACAAGGCCCTACAAACCTAGGCATTCCGCTTCATGCTCTGGTCAAAGATTACATCTCAGGGGATGGTTGGATCTACGCTCAGATCGACATGTCGAAGTCTTCTCCTACATCTCCTCTATTGTGCCTTCTAAGTCTAATGATTATCCTGGAAAGTTGATGATCAAATCAAAACATCCTTTGTCTCAAAGGAAATTTGGGAAAAAATATGGATAGTTAAACCAGAGGTACCTTGGCATCCACTGGTTTGGAATAGAGTAGCAATCCCAAAGCACTCTACAACAACCTGGTTATTTATGCTGGACAGGAATCCAACTTTAAACCGCTTGAGTTCATGGGGCTTGGATGTTGAGTCTACTTGTCTTTGATGTGGTAATGAGCAAGAATCCAGAGATCACTTATTTTTTGATTGCTCATTTTCATGTCAGATTTGGCTCCAACTGATGCTTAGATTGAGACTCTCATCAGTGCCGTCGAAATGGGATGACGTCGTAGCTTGGCTCCCATCAGCCTCTTCTTCAGCCATCATCTCTCTAGCTATATTGCAAGGTTGGCAGGCCTGCATATACGAGATTTGGAGGGAGAGGAATCGTCGCGTCCATGAGGGCGTAACACTTCCGTCTCACAAGGTATTCCACAAGATACTTTGTTTGCTCATAAACAAAGCTACAGCTCTGCGGAACACGGGATTATCGAAGGGTCAGCCGTTGCTGTGCTTATGGACTTCCGGCTTTCCCTCACGAGGAAGTCGATAGTCATCCTCTCATCTCTTTCTTCTCTCTTTCCNCCAAGTGGTGGTGGTCGAGTGGTTTTGACTTGTGGAGGAGCGACTCTGTTGGTTCAGACCAGGGATCGACTCCCCGCAAGCACAAAATTTCTCGATTTACCCCATCTGGCCACTCCCACACCCTTAACGATGGGATATCGGTGCTAGTCGGGACCACCAGTGATGGGGCCCAGAAAACTTGATTAAAAAAAAACTTTATCAGAAAAAAAAAAATTTCAATGATAAATATTATATAGTTAATTATATCATTAATTTGAATATAAAAATAAGAAGGACTAGAAATTTTAATATGTTATATCACTTTGTACCTTTCTAATATGTTGACTGGTTATGGCACCAAAGAAAGACATGCTGATAGTCCTCAGAACTCCTCCAACTTTGGTTTCCAAGTCGTGGTACTGTAAATGTAAAAAAAAGGTTGGTCAATCCCGGCCTCTATAGTATGATTGAAAGGTCTATTTTTGTCAGCTAAAATGTTAAACACCTACGACTGTCGACTGAGAAAAACAAAAACAAAACTAACTGCGAGAGTTTACTCGAGAAAAAGTTTAGTAACCAAACAAAAAGTTAAATTATACTGTATCATGTTTTACCCTTTTTGTTGAGTAATTTATTTAACATTCCAAAAGCAAAAGAAATGAACCTCAGAACTCAGAAGGAAGAAAAAATGTATATCCCAAATATTAACTCATACTTTCAACCTGAGAGCATCCGCAGTGGAGTCTCTAACAAGATGAGTATCAAACTAAATTGTGTTCTACGAGATGCCCAGCCTGCATCCGCAATTCCCGTTTTGCTTAGCCTGATACGTCTCTAAATCAGTATTCTGTACCACTATAAAATTGATGGTTTTACTTGTACCATCACTTTACAAGACACTCTCTTGGACAGCAATGGAAGACATTACTTCAAAGACGGCTTTATCCAAGGGTCGGTGGATTTCATATTCGGGATGGGAAGATCAATCT
>OVBJ01001883.1:0-22855 GCA_900406535.1 Noccaea bulbosa
TATTACTTTCTGTGTATAATAAACTGGTTGCTAATTAAAATTACAGATTTTAATTTAATAAAAAATATTGATCAGAAACTGATAATTTTTTTTTTTTTCTCAAAACAAAATCTATTTTGAATAATCTAGATTCTATTTATTGGATTGTTTTAAATGATTTGAGTTTTTTAGCAACACGTTTTTTTAGAAAAAATTATCATAAAAATAAAACTCAACTGAAGAAAATGCAACAAATCAAAAAATAATCTTACAGCCATTTGAAAGTCACGTTTACTTGACTTTAGAAAAAAAAAAAGGTTTAAAGAGGAAAAAAGAAACAGCCAACAGTTAAGGCTTTAGAGTAAAAATAAGAACTAAAAGTGTAATTGTTTTAAAATAGACTTTAAAAACTGTAAAATCACAAAAAGTCTGGACAGTCCTTACGCCAATCGGATCCTGAGTCATCTTTTATTAGTGTCTAATGTAGTGAGATGATGGCTGTTGCATCTTACCTTTTTTTTTTTTTTTCTTTGAACTTTTGTTGCATCTTACTTGAAGTGGACTAGTCACCAGCTAAGTAACTATAATGGTATTTTTGGGTTTTACTCACTTCTGGTTTTTTTTTTTTTTTTTTTTTTAATACAAATGTTTACAGTTGATTTCGCAAATTTAGTTTCAGTCCACCGCCTGTGGATGAGTCAGTCTCTGATGCTTCCCTTTCCTCCGACCTCCGCTTCTCCGGCCATGTCGTTGAAACTCAATATCCTTTTCCCAATTTTCGCGCCATCTCTATCTCCAAATCCGAACCAAAGAGGACCCAGCGAGATTCGATTCTCAAGGTGGGGCAACGCTAATGCCGAGCATTTCGAGCAGCGTCGCCGGAGCCAAGAGGAGCTCGAGGCGGAGATCCGTCGCGACCGCCGTTTCGACGCCGCCACTAAAATCGTTCATACCCACGATTCCGCCGCTGCAGCTTCTGAGCCCAAAACGTCGCCTTTTAGGTCCAGAGGCACTCCTTCACTTCCCTCAGCTCGATCGATTCCAGGTCGGAGATCCAAATACTCCAAACCCGATTCAGGACCCAACAAACCGAAGAACAAACCTAAAGTTCCCGATTCGCCGCCGCAATTAGACGCAAAGGCGGAGGTTAAGCTAAGCGAAGACGGATTAACTTACGTAATCGACGGAGCTCCTTTCGAATTCAAATACAGCTACACGGAGACACCTAAAGTGAAGCCATTGAAGCTTCGTGAGCCTGCGTACGCTCCTTTCGGTCCCACGACGATGGGAAGGCCATGGACTGGCCGTGCTCCGCTTCCTCAGTCGCAGAAGACGCCGAGGGAATTCGATTCTTTCCGATTGCCGCCGCCGGGAAAGAAAGGATTGAAACCGATTCAGAAGCCGGGTCCTTTCCGACCCGGAGTGGGTCCAAGGTATGTTTACACTAAAGAGGAGATTTTGGGAGAGCCGTTGACGAAGGAAGAGATTAGAGAGCTGATTACTTCGTGCTTAAAGACAACAAGGCAATTGAATATGGGTATAAAGCTCAATACTTTTTGATGATCAAATTTTCTTGGAAATGGTATTTGTGGAAGGCTTAGACATTGTTTTTATCACTTCTCAGGCAGAGATGGTTTGACACATAACATGTTGAATAATATTCATGATTTGTGGAAGCGACGAAGGGTCTGTAAGATCAAATGTAAAGGAGTTTGTACAGTCGACATGGATAATGTTTGCGAGCAATTAGAGGTTCGATTCTTTTCATTTCGTAGGATTAGTAGACAAATTGATCATCTTTTGTATTAATCTTTATGAAGTTGTGAATTTGGAATGACAGGAGAAAATTGGTGGAAAAGTGATATACAGAAGAGGAGGTGTACTATTCCTTTTCCGTGGCAGAAACTATAACCACAGGACAAGACCACGCTTCCCGCTTATGCTGTGGAAGCCTGTGGCTCCTGTTTATCCAAGGCTCATTCAACAAATCCCTGAAGGTTTAACTCTTCAGGAAGCTACCGAGATGCGGAAGAAAGGACGAGAGCTCATGCCCATATGCAAGCTAGGTAAGCTGATAATAACCTTGATATGGTTTTTTTTTCTTTTTTTTCAGAACGGACAATTTTAACTTTGTCATATGCTGTCGTGGGAAATGCAGGGAAGAATGGTGTGTATTGTGACCTTGTGAAAAATGTGAAAGAAGCATTTGAAGTTTGTGAATTGGTTCGGATCGATTGTCAAGGGGTGAAAGGAAGTGATTTCAGGAAAATAGGTGCCAAACTCAAGGTCTGATCTATCTTTGTTCACACATGTTTTGTTATTTTTGAGTCTAATGCTTACAGTCTCTTTGTTAAACTTGTTGGTTTTGTTATTGCTCTCTCTCTCTCTCTCGCAGGATCTTGTTCCATGCGTGCTTATATCTTTTGAGAACGAGCAGATTCTTGTCTGGAGAGGACGAGAATGGAAATCGTCTCTCACAATTCCAGATAAGAAAGATGATATACTCGGAGATATCGAAGTTGATACTGCCTTGCCAGAAGATGATGATGATGATGAAGCATCAGTGTCACCAAATCAGACCCCGAACTCTGCTTTTGGTTCAATGGAGTTGCAAAATGATCCAGATGGTGATGATCTGAGCCACTCATCAACTGTAGATTTCGTGGCAATGGAAGGTATGAGCAGTACTTTACAGAGCTCGTCGACAGAAGATGAAACTGAGCTAACTACAGATAACTCTCTTGGAGACCATCAAGAACCTGAACAGGAGTCTGAAACATCGGAAGAGATCAACAAACAAAGCTTAGAGAGAGTTCAAAATCTGATGAAACAAGCTGTAGAGAGCGGAAGCGCGATTGTGTTAGACGCTACTGATCTAGATGCAGACACAGTCTTTGCAAAAGCTGTAGCCTTTTCGAATGTAGCTACGCCGGGACCAGTTTTCCAGCATGGCTTGAGGAAAGAACCAACGGTTGAGAAGAAGGAAAGCAGGGAATTCGGATACAGGAACTTGGAGACAAAGACGGGTAATGTTGTGGTTTCTAGGCAAAAAGAAGTTGCAGTGAGAGTTGAAAGAGACGAGAAGAAGGAGAAGGAAGGATTGAAGAAGAAATTAGATGTGTTTGATGAAGATTACAGAGAAGTGTTGCCTCATGGAACACTGAAAGTAGACGAACTTGCTAAACTTCTTGCATAATGATTAATTATCTGTATTTTTATTTGTATTTGTGGAGTAGTGTATAATATAGTCTAATTAAGTAATTATCATGACCAAGGTGTAATTTTGAGAAAAAATATATCTAAGATTTATAAATGAAAACATTTTGTCAGAAAATAGTACATGTAACTTAATATATTTGGAAAAAAAAAAATGCAATCTAAGATTTTTTTTTATTAAATTAATTAGTTTTAGTAATTTTTTTTTCCTCTCCACATTAAAAAACTTCACTAGTTTTTTCTTTTAATGTTTTGCAAGTGAATTTGACTCCACAGATTTGAAGTTTCATAAATAATAAATGACAATTGTAAGGAAATCAAAAGATGATAAGTATTCACATCAAATAAGGTTCTTTTCTCCACAATTCAATATTCAAGACATTTAGTTTCATAAAGATTCCATATATTCAATTCATATTCAATCACCTTTACTTTTGTTCCAACAAATACAATTCCTTAATTAATCTCGGGTCAAACCCCTACTATGGTTTTTATAATATTTTCTCTACAAACCTATCCATGGACCATAAGCAGCATATTATAACTTCACTTAATCCATAGTATATTATTGTTTTACTTTCTCACGAATTACACCGTCTTCTTCATGCCTCAATGGCTCAATGAGATCAATAATGATATCACGTTGACATTAGATTATGAGTTTAAATAAAACCAAATTTCTCATCTCTCTCTCCATATAGACATTTTCAAGACTGAACCAAAGAGAAAAACGACTTTTTGTGTTTTTGTTTTCTCAAAGGATGAATCCGCCACAAGAAATTTCGATCAACTTCGTCGTCATCATCATATTCTTAGATTATGTCTCTGCTCAACCTCCTCCTCCTCCTCCTTTTTACACAACCAATGACCTCTTCAAGCCGAGCTTAGCCATCATCACCGGAGTTTTCTCCGTCGTCTTCACACTCACCTTCGTTCTCCTCGTCTACGCCAAATGCTTCCACAACGATCTCCGATCAGAGAGCGACGGTGACGGAGACGGAGGACGACACGATCGTCTCTGGCAAGGACTATTCAACCGATCTTCTCGATTGTCTGGTCTCAACAAAACAGCAATCGAATCTCTTCCCTTTTTCAGATTCTCTGCTTTGAAAGGACTGAAACAAGGTTTGGAATGTTCTGTTTGTTTGTCTAAATTCGAAGATGTTGAGATTCTTAGGCTTTTGCCTAAATGCAAACACGCTTTCCACATTGGGTGTATTGATGAGTGGCTTGAGCAGCACGCTACGTGTCCTTTGTGTAGAAACAGAGTCTCCATTGAAGACGATCTCTCTGTTTTGGGTTATAGTAGCAATAGTTTGAGGATCCTGAACGAATCTCAGGCAAGAGAAGAAGGCTCGAGCTTGGAGATTTACATCGAACGTGAAGAAGGAATTAGTGATGGTTCTTCGAGATTCAGCAGTTTCCGCAAGATTCTTAAGATTGGTGGTGGTAAGAAGGAAACATCATCGTCGCTTGCTGAACAAGGCAACGAGAAACCTATGCATAAGTTCAATCACAGGATTGTTGTTTCTGATGCTGTTTTCAAGAACCGTTGGAGTAACGTGTCTCCGTCGGATTTGACGTTTTTGACGAGGGAGATGCTGAATTCGGTGTCAAACGACAGATTCTCATCGATGGATCGAGTGGAGAGAGGTCACTTGCGTGACAAGGAAGAGATTGAGATGAAGAGAATGTCGAAGAACAAAGACTCGACTAGAAGAGCGTTCTCTGAGATCACGGCTGTTCCTAGACTCAGCGTTTTGCAAGTTAGAACAGAGACTAGAGAAAACGCGACTGAAGATAACAGCGCTTCAGCCGCTGCTACGGCGTCCACATCGCAGAACGCGATTGCTAAGATGGAGGAAAGAAGACGGCGGTTGTGGTTGCCAATCGCTAGAAAAACGGCTCAGTGGTTTGTTAACAGAGAGAAAGGGAATGAGCAAAACACAACACGCCAAAATCTCAACGTATAGCTTGTTTTCTGACAATTTGCAACTTTTTGTTATAGTTAACACATATTGTTGAATAACTAAAAACTTAGGTCAAAATGATGATTATGTCTTTGTGTACATACATGATGGATTGATTATGAAGAAAGTTTTGGCCAACTGTGGTGATATACGTTTGTTGGATTTTCGTAAATTAACCAAAACTTTGTGATAGACTTATATGTGTTTGAATCAATAAAGATTAGATCAACGGATGATTATGTTTTTGTGATTATGGTGATACATACTTGTATGAATTTGTGCGAAAAAGTTTTTCGAGCAAAAAAAATATATAAATGGTTTCAAAGATATTAATGATGTGAAGATACAGTTGTTAGAAAACATGTAAACCACTAAATTCCAATACATTTTATTATTATTATTATTAGCAGACAATTAGCCGTGAAATCTAATCAATAAACATACACTCTTGCAAATCTAACGAAAAACTCTTTATAAATTTAACCATTTTATTAGCTTTTAGAATCAAGCAACTCTACACAAATTCATATCTCCCAGTTACCCTCTCCTCTCTAAGCTCTCTTGTTTTTTCAGCATCAATTATGGTTTACAGAGTTGTAAAGCACCAAAATTTAAAATGCCATTCGGGTTAATGGAGAGAAAGCGAGCTAAACACGTTTCAGAAGATTGCCAAAAGCGAAACTAACTTTCCCTCGAGCTCTGTAGCTCTAGTCTACAGTCAGATGAATGAACCGCCAGGAGCTCGTGTAAGAGTAAATTTTCTTTATCTTTCAGATGCACGACCAGAACCTCATTGCACTCTGTTGTCCGTTCCTGTATAAAACCCAACACTATGTAAAACTGACGAGTACTGTCTTGCCTTGCCATTCATGTAGAGTAAGAAGATTGCTTACCATGACTCCAAGAGTGGTTTTCCCAAGAGCTGTGTTATCAGTAACTTTTGCATATTCATTTGACATATCGAACGAAGAATGTCTCGACCTAAACAGAAAAGCATTACACGAAATTATTCCACCGATGAAAACTGCAGAGCTGAATCCAAAGAGAATGGGGGCATCAGGAACATACTTGTAATTGTCATCCGAAAGATTGCTCATATGTAATTCATATGCTCTTTCGCCAATTGTAACATAAAACAAGTAATTTTTGTACAATGGTCTTTTACTCTTTTGATGGATGTGTATCACGTGTAAAAGGTATTTTCCCGCAGTTCAAATTCATGTATTTCTTCAAAAAGAAAATTTGTTCATTTCCTCGCTAATTTCATATTTATGAATTTCATCGTATAATGCTATTCAAATATAAAAAGATACTCAATTTCAACATGATAAAATATACTAATTATTTATATATATAATAAATATATAATTTTCTTAAATTTATAGAACTATAAAAATTTCTACCATTGTATTTTTTTAAGACAAATGCCCGGGCTAATATCCCCTAGTTGTTGTCATCTGAAAGATTGGTCAGAGGACCGACCGCAGTCTCCAAATTTTCTTTTGTTAAAACCACACAGACCACTTCTCCCACTGCGACTGCACTTAAGGAATCTTTGAGTTCGCCGAGAAGAGCCCATTCACCAAAGTAACTCCCTTCTTGCTTTTCTACGGAGACTTCTGTTCCGGTTTCAAGATTCTCATATTCTTCAGAGATCCCAGTCTTAAGGCTTGAAACATTTTGACTCTCCAATAACTCTGTACCAAAAGTAATTCTCACGAGTCCCTTCTGGATCACATACAAGCCCTGAAGCTTCTCATCCTATACATTCACAAAACGGTATGAGAAAGATTTGGTTCCAACAAAAGATTCCGTTGGAGTAGATAAAGTTCCGATAAAAGTAAAACTAACTTCACCTTGTTAACTATCGTTTGTCCATCGGAAAAGCAAGCTTCGGAAAGAGACTCTGCAACATGGCTTAGTTGCAAAATCGTAAGACGGGAAAGAAGATCGACAGAACGAAGAAGCTTCAAGGATGCCATGTTTAAAAACTCAGACATCAGAATTCCTCGAAAATCTTCTCTTCTTAAGGCCCACAATGTTCCATGCTCCACAGCACGTACAGAAGCCTGAAGCGGCTTGTTATGCCTGACACCATCATATATCGTAAGAAAGTACATTAGACAGAGAACAATTCTTCTCCTGAACTAATAAGAAAGGTGCAGAGAACCCACATCAAGGCGAGTTCACCGAATGATGATTGTTTCTCAGCTGTATATCGCTGCAAGATCCTAGGCACCTCACCATTCTTATCATCCTAACATTAACAACCGGTTAAGCACACTGCTAATCATGCTCAAAGGCCAAAGCTGACCACAACTAAAATCAACTTACTACGGGATAGAGCAAACCTGAGTTGCCAAGACCTCGAATTCTCCACTACCCACAACATAGAAGCAGTCCCCTTCACCACCCTGCAAAAGAATAAACCAGAGAGAGTATGATATCAGATTGTCATTGATGAGTGTCTGTTGCAGACTCTGCAATCAAGGAGGAACAAGCGTCCACCTGTTGCACCACAACATCTCCAGGATTAACTTCAAGCCTTTGCATGCAATCCAGCAAGACCTGGCACTGAGATTCAGTGAGTTTCCTGAAGAGGAAATGGTCACGTAACACCCTCTCAATGTGTGCCTGCAACGAGAAAATACAGCTTTTAGCCTCAGATGTCAAGAATTACAAAAAGGCATTCACAATTGGAGCAAACGCGAAGCAGACAAGCACTCTTACTTCTTCTTCCCAGGTTTTCCTATGGGCTGGAGATGGAGGAACCCAAGCATGTCCATTCTCTAGTGAACTCTCAATGGCTCGTATTCTAGCCCGAGATAGATCATGCCTCACACGTTGGTTTCTAGAGTTCCACCCAAAGGTGGAAGGAGATTCCGAACCTGTCAGCTCCACAACTTGTGGAATAGGAGGCTGCATTAGAGTACCTGTACTCGTCAATTGCCGAGGAGCATCCTAAGAAAGATTCAAAATCTAACCTCAGCATCCAACAAATATAAGAAACCATTATATACAGTACATAAGCAGAGGCTTTCTTACATCTGTCAGCCCGTTAATGTGCACGACAATAATGGTGATATCATCTGTACGAGTTTCATACTGTAGCCATAGCCTATATGATTCAGCAACAATCGCAGCACAAGCATCTCGAGGATCTTTATGTTTTGCAACCTGAAAAAAAAAAAAAACATTCAAATTTTGTGAGACTGCTTCCTCTACTTACAGAACGATAATGAGCAAGACCGTGGAGGGAAGAATACCTTACCATGTCCACCACAGTTTGACTGGAGATGAACTCAAAGACACCATCACTAGCAACCACAAAGAAAGGATTATCAGGTGAGAGCTCAACAACAGCAATCTCAGGGTTAGCAACAACCCCTATCGTCTCTGCAATAGAATCACCAATACTCCTTGTAAAAGCAGTTCCTGGGTACATTCCATTGGGAATCCAAAGTCTGGGAGGGTCTCCATCATCGTCTTCTTCAGTGCCCCAACACTGAACCTCAGGATTTTTCAAGCCTTCAATCTGATCAAGAGTAAGGACTCTAGCTCCACAAAGCTTAACTCTTTCGAGCTCGTCAGTTCTAAACGGAGTCTGATCAATAGACAAATCAACGGCAACAAGATCACCTTCTCTCTTCTCAGCTAAAACCGCCCTCGAATCACCTGCATTCGCTACATATATCGTCCTTCCTCTAACCATAACCGTAATGGCCGTTGTTCCACTCATACTATCATCTACTATATCAGCATGTAACTGGGAATTCGTGGTCAAGAAAGCCGAATTACAAGCCTCAGCAGCATCTACACGAAACCTACCATGTCTAAGAAGATTCTCACACAACCTCTGCTTCACAAACTGCGAGCACTGGGCACCAAACTCGCCATGCCCATCGAACACCCCAAAGAAATGATCTTCCGAGTTACTCCCAAAAGGCGTGTGAATCGCGAAACTGTCTTGATTAGCCTTGTCTAGAGCGTCGGGATAATACCCTCTCTGAGACAAAAACGAGTATCTCAATTCATAGTTACAAGACGGGACTTTCACAATCCTCGACCCATCTGGGGGTAGAAATTGAGCAGAAACCCTAGAAAGCCGAGTGATTCCCCATTCCTGGTCTCTGCTCAAGCTCAGCTGGTGAATTTCGTCGTTATCTTCATCCGCCGCCGCATCTGAAGAGAAATTGAACACCGGATTATCCCCCTCCGCCGCCGCAGTCGCGGCCGTAAGTCTCGTGCCTCTCGCCGGAGCCTGTTGATGACGAGTTTGCCTGATGCTATTCTCTTTCGTCGCGCAAATCTGACCAATGCAAGTTTTGGAATAAGCGCAACCCATCACTGAGAGAGACGAAGATAACGCGAAACCCTCAAAAGGCTCATCAACGAATCTGAGATGTTCAGAAAACCCGGTGGCGAGAGTAACGGAAGTCCAAATGGTTTCTTTCACTTCCCACGAAAACAAAATATCAAATTTTCCCGAGAAAGTTTCGAAAAAGGACAAGAGAAGGTCGCTGGAGAAAATCTATTGAAGATACTGGAGAAATTTCCTTTTTCAACCGATGGAAAAATTAAATTGGGAATCGGAAGATTTAGAGATTCATTGGAGTTAAGTGAATCACTCCAAACAATTTAACGGAAACATTTGACTGCAAAGAGAAAAATCTCAGAAACAAATATACAAGATAACAAAAAATTTGAAATTGAAAAAAAAATGTGATTCACAGAGTTCTCTCGATCTACTTCAAGTAAGAACCGTTGCAGCAGCGAGAAGAAGGATAAAATTGAATATTTAAGATTAAAAGATTTGCTAATTAGTGAACTTTTTAGTATTATTATTTTTGTGTTGTTGTTTGTGTTGGAACCAATCGAATAGCTGAAGCCTGAAAGAGCAATTGGATAGGAATAATTTAGCTAACGCTTTTGGACTGATGACGACGATCAATATTTACATCAACACTTTTGACTGGTACATATTTTCATTTTTTAAAAAATACTGAGATAATTAATTTTTGAAGTTGGAAATATAATTTATATTCTTCTAAAAGTGCTTATATAATTACCTACCATACTTTTGTATCTATATATATATATATAAATAATTAACAACATTGTGATGGGAATCCTTTCTTTGCAAAGTATTAATTTTCCTTTTACTAATTTGGTTTATTTGATTTTTGTTTTGTTATTTTAACCATGCTATATTTATATATAAAGATAAGAGCTTTTGTATCTTATAATTATTAATGATAAATAGATACAATTAAAACATCATCAAAACTATTTTCTAAAAATAAGATCTTACCAAAATCTTTGGTTGGGACCTAACCCTTCCAACATTTGCCACATAGAGGCCTTCTAGGGACAATATTTCTAAACTTACTTAAACACCAAATTGGGTCTTAGATCATTTCTTGACTAGGCTTAGATTTAATCATATACACGTTACACCAATCATATATATAATCACAAAGATTTGAAAAAAACGGCGAAACAACGAAAGAGATCGCAATATATGCACATATTCACGTAGCTACAAAGTAACTATTTTGCTACGCTTATGTCGTAAATGTTTAAACAAATCTTAACAGTCCGAAATACTATATTTTTCCTTCAAAAAAATCGAATTCAGTCCGACTTAACAGTATCTCTTCCATAGTTTTTATATATAATGGTTAAAACACAATATAATCCAAATCCAACATCTTATCAGTATAACATAATATAATCCATGAACAGCAAAATTAAACACACGCATGATTAATATACAAGTGACACTTTATGAGTGATAAAAGATGTGGCGAAGAGAAATGAAAAGGGCATCCACGTTGGGGCCTTTAATTTTAATAATTAGATTGATACGTAAACCCTTTTGAGGTTATGAATGCGAAATGGTCCCTCACGACCTAATCTCATTCAAAGTATTTAGCATTGCGTTGCGTCGTGTCTCACTATTCATTTCCATTGCTTCTCATTATTCGTTAATCATTGTACTTTATATCTTCCCCCCCTTTGCTTATCTAATTAAAAAATAACATCAATACACTTCCATTGCTTTTGTACGGATATATGAATATATCATAATATGTTTATGAGTTTTAATGAATTATGGTTAAAACAATGTTCATGTTTTTTTTTTGGGTGTAAATGTTAAGAAACAATGTTCATGTTAAAAACTTATTGGTCAAAACAAAATCAACTGTAGTATTGGGTTGATCTTATACATTTTAGTGATATATTGATACTTGCTCAACCTGTAACATTGTTTACAAAAGAACCTTATTATAAATGATAATTATAATCGTGTACATTCATCCTTTTGCAAAGATATTTGTTATTCTTTATCAAAAAAAAAAAGGTATTTGTTATTACAATTATACCGACATAGTTTTTATTTGTTGGGTATATTAAGACGTACATGTATAACTTTCGATAAGGGGGATTTTGATTATTTTTTTTGAATCAAACGTAGATGCTTTTAGTCCTCTTCGCATTTTCTTTTGGTCAGATAAAAGTTCGAAGATAAGAGAGTTTTATTTTGAGTCACACATCTAAAGAAACGTACATGGCTTCTCATGTCTAATTGCGCTTTCTACGCTTGTGGGGTATCTGATTTGATGTATGTCAATAAGTCACAACTCACAACACATAGACATTAATTAGTTGTTTACTTTTCTTTTTTTTTTCATCTGAATAGATCCAATATATTGAAAAGGTAAAAGTTACAACTTACAAGAGTGGGGTACAAAAAGCTCAAGAGATTTACCAAATCCTACAAGAGCCCAGCCTAACGGTAGAGACAAACAAAAGAGAAAAAGAAACACCAAAAAAACCAGGCAGCATGGCCTGAAGAAGATCTAAACAGAGGCCAGGCGTTTCTCACCTACAAACAAGTCATGGAGCCAACCAGGGTGACCACAAGCAACATAGGATTGACAAAACCTCTCCCTAAGCGCACTTTGAGCAATGAGAAAAGCGCCTATGTTTTCCGATCTAGAAACAATTTCTACCTTCCACTCCGCTATCTTAAACAAAAACTGATTAAGCTCCAAAAACTGGGCTTTGAAAGAATGCCACGCCTTTGGTCTTGCTAAGATATTCAAAAGATCAGCGAACTCCGCTGCCAAAAAATCTTGGTTAACATTGTGCGACACCATACTCTCTAGAGACCATAACAAACACACCCTCCTGGCATCTTCAAGGCTGCATATAGCACTAAAAGACCTCCTGCTATGCAGTAAAACCACTCCCTTGTGATTCCTTAAAACCCATGCCCCACCAGCTGTCTTACATTAGTTGTTTACTTGTTTACTATCTTATTTGTAAATCGACGCCACTTAAATGTTAATGCAATATATTATAGTTATTATATATATATATATATATACACAACATGAAAATAATGGGTTTGAATTTCGATGATGAATCGGGTACTAAAGTGTGATAAGACGAAAAAATGTCATACGTAAACATAAGCCTGAAATGGATTCGATTCGGGTCTTACGAATTAGTAATTTACCCACAACAATTAACATAAGGTATCGCTAATCGTCTAGAGATTAAAACTTCGTAACTGCAAAAAAAAAAAAAAAAAAAAAACGTCATATCACATTATTGTCACACACCCAAATAACTATGGGAAATTACAGTAGATAACAATGCCCAATAACTATTTGACAAATGCATTAGCAGGGAGAAAAACTGTCACGACATCTACAAGTGAAAAAAGCGTTTAAATTAAAACTGTATTTGATATATCGAATATTGTAACTTAGGGGTTTGCTAATTTCTTACCAACTAACCGTGAAATCAAAGATGTTTCCACCGACTTTTTTTTAGGGTATATCTCTATATTAAACCCTAAAACCTTATAAAGACTGGGAAAAACCTTATCCAGAATTTCACTTCAATCATTAAAGATCTGTCTCATTAATGTCTCAGCCAATCATGTGGAGTATGATTAATATCCTTTTTTGTGTTATCGTTTACGATATACTCTGTTTTTAAAAAGAAATTATCTTCAAACATTACATTTTCGTTCCTAGTGACAAAAAGAAGATGTTCGTATCTGAAGGCTACTTGCTATATAAACTTCTGACTAGAATAAATAGATATCCTCGGCCCGGCAATAAAAAATGTTCTTCAAAAATGGTACAAATAATAAAATTTATCCAAAGTTACACCTTAATCTGCTAAAATTAAAATATTATCTTTTCCATCACATAAATATTACTTTTATACACCCTCTCAAAGCATGATTTATAATGGAACAAAGGGAATTTATAAGTATGTCTATAATTTGGAGTGTTAATATTAGTATATGCTTAATTATAAGAAGAAACAAATCTCTTCATTCTTTGCTCGAGAAAGTTCTGGTCCGACATTCATAAACTATCAATTTGCTGTATATGTTACATAACTTGATACAATAAGTTGAATGAAATCTCTTGTGTCTCTAGTTAGTTATAGCCACAACTACAGATTTTAAGAGTTTAAATTTTATATTATAGTTTAAGGTAGAAAAGTTATGGTTCTGGTGAGTGGCAATAGAAAATGCATGTACTTGGAGGGGACAAATAGCCTTAGCCCATATATAACATGTCGGACCTTTACCAGTTGAGTCTCTATGGTCAAGTATCATAATATTTATAGAGTCAAATATATACTCACTTTATCAAAACAAAAAATATATAACATGTCGGACCAACCCCCCAACTCATACCCAATCACATGTCGATGTTTTTGTTTGTTTAATTTGTGGGCGGGAGTATTTGATGAGGATCAAGAAGCCATGTAATTCGGAACATAACAGCAAAACTTGTTCTCTTTCTTGATTTTTTGGGTTGTAGAACATATTGTGAACTCTCTTTCTTACTTTATGCAAGTTGTCATGCACTGATGCTATAGACACCTCCCAAGGGCTCGATTCACATTAATAGCACACCATTTTGATAAAGCCACATCAGTTTCAAATAAATAATTGCAACGAGAGAATAGATATGCAAATTTAATTCAGGCCTAGTCTTGTCATCTCTATATAAGATAGGAGTTATAAGACTAGTTTACTAAATAGAGCAAATGAAACAGCCAGAATATAAAACATTCTTTGCTTCCCTCATCTGCAACAGCTAATATGGTGATTATTAATTTGTGTCCATTTTTACTAATTTTTGAATATAAAGATGTAACAAGAAAAACAATGCAGCAATAAGAACCTTTCCTGCCAAAAACTTATTTGACTTGAGAAGAAAAAAAAAAGTGTGTCTATAACTCGAAATGAATCCGTGATTTTGGTTTGTTGGAAAAAGATAAATCTACAAAACCTATTCCGTAGACATATCGCTTTTTCTCCGAGAAACCTCATCTGTAAGTGTTGTTGGTTGTATCATGTTAAGTTTGATGGTCGAATCTCTCTCAACAACACTCAAAGTCAACACTAGCCAGTTAAAACCTTATGCAGTTTAAGACTCTTGCTGTTTTATGCAACAACTTCAGCTCGTACTTTGTAACAAGACCAAATTCTCTCTCTTATAGTCCATGCCGAAAGAAGAAAATAGCTCCAAGTTAAGTGAAGGATGTTGGAACTTTACATGAACGTTTGTTATGATCAGCTAAGTAAGGCCATAAAGTCGAGTAGAAGCTGACATCAACTTTTTTTCCACCTGCCAATATTTGTAATAAACTGTCAATTTCTTGCTGATCTAGAGACCGGCGTGGAGGCTGCGTGTAACATGAAACATGAATAGCGCACATCTTCCTATCATTCCTAAGTACCTTGGAGGTGCTGATGCTTAGAAAATTACACAAGTGAGTCGTCTCTCATCTTTTGAACATTTTGGACCACATGTAGAGGATAAAGAAGCAGAGGAGCGCGAAAAGAAGAACGTGCATGATGTGATTGTTGCCACTACGGATAATGCTCATGTTCAGTTTCCTTATGTTGTTCTTCACCCCAGCTTGCGCTCTTATCAATGTCATTTGCTGTCACACAAAATTGAAAGCTTTATGTTTGAAAGAAAGTCGTGTAAGACAGATCAAGAACTTAAGCGGCATCAACAACGTACCAGTTCATCTAAGAAGTCCCTCTGAAACTTGGCTTCTGACCCAATCTCTTGAGCAATCTGCACCAAAATCATGAGGGATAAATTATGTGCAAAACAGAGCACCGTTACTCGTCAAATAGCCATATCAATAATAACTAAGAGAAAAAGAAGACAACTTTCCCAATCAATATGATAAACTTAGAGCCATAATCCTTAAAGAAGCTCAAACATAGAATTCACCATATGCACAAACTTACATTTTTCAATTGCCTAACTTGGCCGTGGAGACCTGTGATCTCATCATCTAGGTCAGAGTGCATTGGATCAATCCGAAGCTGGATTTCTTCTGAACCTGCACCAGTCCTAGTGCTAAGCCCATCACTGCAATCATATACCAAAACAGACAGTTGGATTCTAAGCAAAAACAACAAATTTAGGAACCCAGAAGATCCGAGGAAGAAATCAGAACCAATTTCAAAATTGTACCTGGATCTGTACGGAGCGGCGCCGCCGTAGAATGAACCGCCTCTGTGAGGATTCGACGCCATCGACGCAAAATCAAAAGAGAAAAAACAAAAAATGAAAACCTTAAAATTGGAATCTGCTGAGGTTTGAAGAAGAGGAATTGCAGTCAAAACGAAACAACAATCGCAGGCAATCAAAATCCCTGATTGGATCTCTCTTCTTCTTCTTCTTCTTCCTTTCAACGGATGTTTCTTTCAGAGCTGTTGAGTTCTGGGCCTCGACCATGGTAAAATAGGCCCAACAAAATAGTCAACTACAGTGTATTGATGGGTTTTGGCGTTTTATGGCCCGACAAATTAAAAAGATCCGACCCGATCCGTAGAACAAATGTAAACCTTCCCGTTTAATCCAGAGCCTAAAACCTTGACAGTCGCCGCCGTTTCTTCTTCTTCACCGTACATCATCGCCGCTTTGTGACCGGTGAGTTTTCTTCTGTTCTCAGAGGATTACATTTCGAGTTTCTCAGTATTTGTTTAGTCGAAGCTCGGTGAGATCTGCTCTCGATATCTGATTTCGTCTTAGGTTTTCATGTGCCAACCTGAAAGGAAATGTATGTGAACTGGTATCGATTCTTAATTCAGTCGCTCGAATTAGCCTTTGATCATCAACGTACTGAGCTTTTGATTTTCTTTCTCGTGTGCACCATTTCGATTAGATTTGCATTGTATAACTTTTTCGAGTAATCTGTTTTTTTTCTTTTTCTTTTCATAATGGTATTTGAGAGATTGGATTTGGTGTTGTAGATGAGCAGCTAGGCTTCTTCCGTCGGCATCAACTTATCTTCAAAGGAAATGGCTGCTTCAATCTCGAGAAGAATTATTCGCTCTTTTGGATCCTTGACAGCTTTAGGACGCAACAGTTCACCAAGTATTTACTCAATTTCTTTGTTTCCATGTTTTCGACTCTTACAAATACGGTGTAAATTTTGTTCCTTTGATCTCTGATTGCTTCTCTGTCTCTTTGGAACAGATTTCTCGGCAAATGGTTTATCTTCTCTTTCTAGTGATCTCAAGGTTGGTGATTGAGCTCCACTTTCTACTTGACTTGTCATCTTTCTTTTCTGAGTATTTCACTACTTTGAGATGTTGATTTCATTTCTGTCATCACTGCAGTGTGGAGTGGCTTTGCTTTCCAACCGGAAGCTCTCCACTTCTATTTTGACTCCAGACTCGAGTGGTGATGCATTTCCTTATGACTTGCTTACCAAAAAGACGGCGATTTCACCAGAACGAACCCTAGGTAGGAAGTAACAGTCATCGAACTAGGCTAGATATATGTATATGTATATGTTTGGCTACTCCGGGGAATTTGGGATCCTGGTATCTTTCATTTTGTTTCCTGAGCTTCTTGTTGTACCTTTTGGGAATCTTGGAGTTTGGTTGGGTGAACAGAGAGAAAACTGGCTGTTCCTATGTTTTTTTCAGGAGGGGTAATAGATTTCTAGGGCATTGCTTAGCTTATTATATGAAAGTTCGCCAGTGTTTCGGCACTGTATGTTCTCTCTTCTTGTGATTTAGCTTGAGATTATTAATTATATGTTCAAATCTCTGAACAGTGATTTTTTTTCTTTTCCTGACTGCTGGACAAGTTTTCACTGATCGGTATTGATACTCCTGTAGGGCAATGTCAAGACTTGGTTATTCCGGTGACAAATTTCCAGAACGAAGACAAGGGTTTCATGGTTTTAGCAGGTGATGTCTTTGATGTTCCAATAAGGAAGGATATTATTCACAATGTCGTGAGGTGGCAGCTTGCGAAACGCCAGCAGGTAACTTGTTAATCATCTCACATTCCCTTCTTTAGTCATATAAGTCTGACGATGCATTTGGTGGATATGTTCAGGGAACTCATTCGACCAAAACATTAAGTGAGGTTAGTGGAACTGGTAGAAAGCCATGGAACCAGAAGGGTACAGGTCGAGCTCGGCACGGTACACTGCGTGGCCCTCAGGTAAAATCAGTTTTGGATTTGAAGCTTTCTTGTCATCAAACACAGTTTCTCTGATGGAATTTTTATTGAAAACCGTTAGTTCCGAGGTGGTTGTGTCATGCATGGGCCCAAACCGAGAAGCCATGCGATAAAGATGAACAAGCAGGTTCGACGGCTTGGACTCAAGATAGCACTGACAGCTCGAGCCGCAGAAGGAAAAGTCAGCTTCTTTTTCTCCTCTCAGTCATAACCTTATGCTCTTCATTTATATGCTAGTCTAATTGTATCCGCTGAATGTTTTGGGAAAACTATGCAGCTCCTGGTGTTCGATGATTTGTCATTGCCAACGCATAAAACAAAGAACATCGTGAATTATTACAATCAAATGGAGAACACAAAGAAAGTACTCATTGTGGAAGGCGGTCCTATCGATGAAAAGCTCAAGTTAGCCACCCAAAATCTCCACTATGTCAACATAATTCCATCAATAGTAAGTTACCTAATCAGCCCCATATCAAACTTTTTTCTTGCGGCTTTCTCGGTTAGCGAATCTTGAATCTTGTTTATGTAATGCTTTGCAGGGGCTTAACGTTTACAGCATTCTGCTCCACGACACGCTTGTGATGTCCCGTGATGCTTTGAATAGGATCGTTGAGCGTATGCACACTCCCATTAACCGTTAAAGAGACATGGCATTCTCAATAAGAAACCGGATCACAAAGAAGACAGGTCCCAGAAAAATCATGCATGTAGTTTCTGTACCGGCAATTAATATCGGTTATAGATATGGTACTCACTGACCGGTTCATTGTTTGTCAGCTTTTCGGTTTCGGTTTGTTTCTTTGCAAATGTTCAAAACTTTCTCTTTCTTTGAATCTTATAAGATCTTTCTTTTAAGTCCTCTCCAAATGTTCAAAACTTTCTCTTTCTTTGAATCTTTTTCTACTGAAAAGGTCAAACAATCTCTTAAAAGAAAATAAATATGGATACCCCCAAATCGAAAATAATCAGCTATTGTAATTGCTTCAATTTTTTCTTTTCTTTTAGCACAACAACAGAGAATAAAAAATATATAACGACTTCTTTTCAATTTTTTGAAGATCACACTATTACAAATTATTTAAGATCAAAGTTACAATCTCAACTCCAAATCTAGCTCTTGATTGTCACTTGATCCCGAGTTTTGGTTTCCTAATCCCAACGATCTACTTCGCCTTGTTGAACTTGGATCCTATTTCAAGACAAAAACAAAATTGATTTTCACTTATATACAAATCGACTACACTTTTAACAAGGTTAGTTAACCATCAATCATATCTACATTGAACCATGGTTACTGAAACTAAGAGTAAAACAACTCCGATTTTCAACTCTTAACCAAAAAAAAAAAAAAAAAAAAAAAAAAAAAAAAAAAAANGATTAATAATCATGTGATCAATGAAAATGTTACTTACAACAGTTCAACCCCTTAATTAAGACAGATCATGTGAAACTCTCTTTTTTAGTATTTAAGACACATGTGTAAGGGTATAGAATAAAAACCTCGTGTAAGAAATGACTGGTGATGTTTGGTTCCAAAGAATGTTGGCTCTCTAAGATGCCGTAGCTTGGGTTCCAACTATTTTGAACAAGAAAAACAAAAGGTCATTTTTCAGACCAAACAAAACGTCCAACATAAATAATACACATGCATATTTATAAACCTCAAAAGGACAGTGGAAAGTGTACCTCATGGTTGCTCTTTCGTATTGATCTCTATGTACACCCATCTGCCAATAACAACAACATGAGCAAAACATTAACAGTTGATAGATTTTTTTTGTTTCTTTATCATATTGCCATTAAGTTGTTTCATGATTATTTGAAAATAGGTTTGTTATACATGGAAACATGATTGACCAAATCTTGTAGAAGATTTCATATCCTAGGGTGTGATATTTTGAAATATAAAGTACGCAATTAATCAGATCAAGTTAGATCAAGAATCCAGGTAATACTGTTCTTATTTATAAACACACATACACACACAATAATATAGGGGTGTTCAATCCGGATATCGGTTCGGTTTCGGATCGGTTTTTTCGGTTTTTGGTTTTTCGGTTAATAAAAAATAGCTATCATATTATATCCATACTTACTTCGATTTGGATCGGTTTGGATATTTTCGGTTCGAATAATTTCGGTTTTCAGTTTATTTGTACTTTTTGTATTATCATTATTTTTTATTTAGGTTTTTAATTTTTCTACTAATCAAAAAAACAAATTAAAATAAAAAAATACAAACACATGTCTTATTTTAAAGTTAATAATTTATAATTTAATATAAAATTACTCTAAACTAATATTATTATATATCATATGCGTATATAATATACTATTATATTAACATATAGAGACATTCAGATTTTTTCGGTTTTTGCGGTTAATATCCAAACCATACCAATATTCACGGCTTATATAAAATTGCATTCATACGGTTTATACGGTGTATTCAAATCCAAACCATATAACCTATTTCGGTTTGGTTCGGTTCGGTTCGGTTTTACCAAATTGAACACCCCTACAATAATATCATGTATAAATCGCACAAGAATAGAGCACTAAAGGGAAAGCTATACCATGACGTTTGGATAGAAGCCATAAGGAGTCGATGCTGGTGATGGTGATGATGCATATGTAAAGGATGGTGATGTTGATGGTATGGATGAATATCCTCCTTGTATCCTTAAATCCTCCTACAATCGCATTTACATATGAAGGTCTAGTTATACTCATGAAAGAATCGAATTAATGATACGAAATTAGTAACTGAGAGACTACCCTCGTGAATTTAACAACATATATAGGCTAATAACTTATATGAAGTCTATTGAAAAAACAGTTGGTTTTTCCAATCCAAACAATGATGCACTTGATGTAACACAGATTTTTGATTGAATACAATTTTACATTCATTAAAAAAAAAAAGATTGCAACTGACTTGTATGACCTATGATTTTCAATAGTAGATGCCTATATAAGTTTCTTTTCCAGAAAAAACAAGATTTTTAATATTTATACGTAAAATAAATCGATGTAGTAAATTGATAGAGAAATGATTTTGAACCTGTTGGAACATGATTTTTGGATCAAGAAAAAGAAAGATAGGTTTTGTAATCTTTGTGTTATATTTTATTGTTAAATTCTAAAGAACACTTGGGCAAAAATCCTTGATACATACGAGAAGAAAAGAAAACCCCTTTAAATTTCATAAAATTAACAATCAATCACTCAAAGTTCTCGTACGGGACAATTAACAAAAAGTTGATCGGAGTCCCTTTAAAAGATCCGATGACATAAAAATGAAAAACCTTAGAACTTCTACCAGATCGGAATCCAAGAATATGATACGGCGACGGCTTTAATATAAACCACTAGGTTATATGCCGAAAAATTATATATGTGCAGTGTACGTGAAATGTTACCTGGTGATACAATGAAGTGTTATAATTGTTGAAGCTGTTGCAACTCATTTCACCGTGTAATCTAATCTTCTCCAGTTGTGCTACCCCGAGACCTCTCTGTGGCTGCTTCTGCTTCTCGGAACCGTTCTTCTTCCCTCTTCTTGTCGCCGGAGAAGAAGAAGAAGACGTCGGAGACGATGAAGACGGCGAAGACGGCGAAGATCCTCTCATATTTGGTCTACCAAAGAAACTACTTCCCATGTTTCTTCAATCAGATTTCGATTTAATTATAACTTCACGTCTGGAGGTACACCGGAAAATCAAGGACTAGAGAGAGAAAGTCTTCCCTAGAGAGAGAGAAGAAAATGATTTTTCTTATTGTTGTTGGCTTTGAGCTAAGGAATCAGAGAGATCTCTTTCATGGTGAATTGGTGCTCTCTTTTTATAAGCTTTAAAACAAAATTAATTTCGTATTTTTATGTTAACTTAAAAAACCTTTGTATAACTACTGCATCGCTGGATCAGATTGTGTCCAGATTTCAATAGATACGCCACGCACACAAATACATTACATTACAATATTACATAGATTTTATACCCTTATTTTGATTTTCCAACTCTCTTTCTTAATTTACAATTAAAAAAAAAATGAAAACTAATGATCACAATGATTAGGTCATAAATTAATATTAATGATTAGCTTAATTTTCTTAATTGTTTTTACTTTTTGTTTTAGAGACTTCCAAGTTCCAACACAAAAGACTTCGATGTTGATTCCATCGAATTATTCAGCTCTCGTTGTCCTAGACTACCACAAAACTGGTTTAGTCAATTATTCTACCACTATAAGGAGATTGGTTTAGACAAAATTTGGTTACTTTATACACACGATTGACTAAACTCCAACCTCTGTGTTGTTTAACTGACCTATCAAAGCTACGTTCAGTAGCGATCAAAAGATCGAATATTAATATTGTCTAGCTAGAGTTATTTTTATAATCCAAATAGTGTGTCGAAACTTATGTCGTGAATCATGTGATTGTTCGAACATGTCTTAGCCTTAACGTAGGCAACAACGAGGTGGTCACTTTTGATTAAACCACTAGTTGCAAGACACGTGTCAGTTAATATGCTGACGATGAATATTCTCTAATTTATATGCTATATAGTAGGTCTATCAATTCGATTACCTCAAATGTTAATTTTATGATATAAAATATATAAGAAAATAAAGAACTTAAAACTTTTTTATGACCTCATGCCTTTCATGTACATCGAATTTCCATTATACTAGTAGAAGACCCGCGCATCTGCGCGGTGGTGCGTTAGTATTTTCATTGAGAATACTAAAAAATATTAACAAATAATATATTTTACCAAATAATAGTGAAATAAATATATTTAACACGTAAAAGAAAATTATTCAATCTGTATAATTTGTTTAATCCGTAAAATAAAATTATTCAACCCGTAAAAGGATATTATTGGATCCGCATAAAAAATTTAACCCGTATAAACAAATTATACAATCCATTAAAAAGTATACAACATGTGTAAAAAAAACCATTCTTTAAACATATTCATCCATAAAAAAAGAATTATTTTATTCGTAGAACTTAATCAACATATAAAATAAAATTATTAAACCCGTAAAAAGATATTATTGAATCCGCCAAAAAAAATTATTCAACCTGTAGGAAAATTATTCAATCTGTAAAATATTATCCAACATGTGTCAAAAAAT
>OVBJ01001884.1:0-22849 GCA_900406535.1 Noccaea bulbosa
AAAAATATGAGTTGGACAACAACGCTCCATAACATTTAACCCACGGTGATAGGAAAGCCGAAGTGGAGAACAACTTTAAAATATTTTAATAATTTGCACCGTAATAACTCTCTAACGACCCAAAAAACAAATCCCAACTATGGACTAATTGTGTAAAACATTACAACCCTTACATTAACTAACACTGATTTCTTAAAATAAAAAATATCACAAATATCTACACAATATGCGGCGGGAATAAAAAAATATTAACAGATTAAAACACACTCGATAATAACAACCAAACCCAACATTTAAATTATTTGCATAAAAAATTTAAATGGACAATAAAAAAAACAAATAATAAACACAACCCGTGCATAGCGCAGGTATTTCCCTAAAAAACTTTAAAGTGTGAAGAAAAGGTTTTTATTTTCTTTGTTACAAGAGTTTCAAAGGATAGCAATAGAATGCCATAACAGAGTTCTTGGCAGGATAGAACATCAGTGTTGGGTAGCCTAACAATTTCATATAAACTGTGATACTCATTATGCATATTTAAGTTCTGCATTTTGATTTATTGATTCCTAATCTATCATTTGATGATGGGTTAAACTGTTACAATTAAGTATTCAAATATGAAATTTCTGCGTTAAGGCTAGAACTCCACACAACTAAAAAAATATATGAACAGCAATGCTCGCCAACATAAGACAAACGATGGTCGTTACAACTTGACTTGAGAGCAAAGCTAAACAAATTTAAACAAGTATGAAAAGAAGCCTACAACCTTTCCGGAAAGGATCACAGAACTAGAGCAAATAAGAAAAACAAGGCACATAATTCCAAAAAAATGCTCTTTAGGGAAAGATAAAATCGCTTCAAAAAATGGAAAAATAAACAAAACAGGCTAATACAAACTTTGAAGGGTATTNCCCGCGCATCGCGCGGGCTTCACCCTAGTAATTAATAAGGTTTGATGAAAAAGTTAAATTTGATGTTTTCCAAGTAGATATATATATAGTATATATGATCAGTTTGAAATCAAAGGAAAAACTAAGAAGTGTGTTGTTCATCTGAAGAACAAGCATCCACATGTTGTGTTTATGACATCCATAAAATCTCGTGTATTCATACATGCACTTGTTGCTGCTAAGTGTACAAACATGAACGAAAACAAGCTATTGATGATTTTTATTTATGAGATAGATGGGCTAAAGCATATACAAATGCTGATAACGATTTGGACTACCCTAATAACTTCTTTAACTAGGCAAAATAGTGGCCAGCTTAAAGATCTTGACGATATATAGTTAAAATCTCAATAAGGTGAAACAAGCCAATAATTTATTGGCATATTAAGCCTATCGAATGTTTCCAGATCAATTCATAGGCTCATCACATTGGTTAGGGCCTAATAGCGACCAAATTTTCTTTTCTTTTAGAAGATTGCAAAGTGTATATAAAACTTACCTCTTGCATGAATAGTGGACCCAATATCAAATGAACCATAAATTGATATAGCCCCTATATTATATGGGTGCCTATAAAGCATGGGATTTTTTTGGCTGGTATGAATGTTATAAAGCATGTGATTTCTCTGAGCTTTAGCTCATGGGTTCTGTTCATACAGCTTTCTCTTTGTTTACATTCTGATGATTGAGATAAATAACAGTAAAACAATTATAAATCTCAATGGTAGAAGACTCAGAACCATATATTTTACGTCGAATCTGTCAAAAGAAAATATATGCTCTTTTGACACACAGAAAAAAAGAAACAAAAAAGAAGCACTAGCTAAATTTTCTCCTTTGTTTTTTTGGTAAGTCATATGCTTAGCCATCAAACTAGTTTTATTTTGCAAAACATTATATGACTTACTTAAGAGTCAAAACATTGAATTTCTTATAAAAAAAATATCTTACAATAGATTATTAAGATTTGAGAAAATGAATATATTGAGAAATAAAGACCATCAAGACAATTTTTTTATTATTTTTTATTTTTAACTCCGTCAATTTAATTCTTTAATGTTAAGGAAAGGTATTCGTATTTTTTTGGGGATAAGAACGTATTCATTTCACATGACTAAAAATGAAAATTAGCAAAAGTATGACTCAGACTTTACAAATTATGAATCGATATGCATTGGAGGCTTAAAAAGCAAAGAAAGAAAAGCAAAAGCTGTCATGATTTGATTTCAGTGATTCCAAGTTATCATCACAAAATAATTATAATTTCCTTATTTACGTCGGGAATATCATAACAAATTAATAACATTATTTTTGAAAATGATTTTTTTTTAACAGACGAATCGTACGGCAGATATTTGCTTTCCCTTTTCTTCTCTACATCATCATCCGCTTCCACTCTCACAAAGAGCAGCAAACCAGAGATAGAGACTACTAAACCCTAAATCTCTCACTCTATCTCTCTTTGTGAGCATCCATGTCGACCCAAGAAGCTTCGGCTACTGATTTGCCCCTGAAAAGGCCCAGAGAAGAGGAGGATAACACAGCCGCCATGGAAACAGAGAAATCCGCCACCGCCGGCACCGACAACGGCGGAGGAGAGACTAAGAAGGAGCCTGCATGTATCTCCTCTGTAATTCCCGGATGGTTCTCCGAGATGAGTCCCATGTGGCCAGGTGCTCGCTCAAATTTTCAATTTTTGATCTTTTAAGAATCTGAAATTCACTCTGTTGCTCTGTTTCTATAGCTTTTCCTCTGTTTTGAAACTGTTGTAGGAGAGGCACACTCTTTGAAAGTAGAGAAAATTATATTCCAAGGAAAATCAGATTACCAAGATGTGATTGTTTTCCAGGTAAACAAAGAAAGACAATTTTGCTAGCTCTCTAGATTTTTTACTTTCAAAGTTGGTACCTTTATGAACTTTTGATTTGTTGGGATTTCTTCTCTTTTAGTCTGCAACATATGGAAAAGTTTTGGTTTTGGACGGAGTGATTCAACTCACAGAAAGAGACGAATGTGCGTACCAGGAAATGATCACTCACCTTCCCTTGTGCTCCATCTCCAACCCCAAAAAGGTGAATCCTTTTTTTTGAACAATATAAGTCTCTTTCCTTTGTGTGTGTAGAATCGATTACTGTGTTGTTAAGATAGCTTAGATAAACAAAGTCTCTTGCTTTTTAACTTGTAAACCTGCAAGAATAGTGAATTGCACATTGCTTCAGTAGAGTTTGTCTCTCAGTTATGACCACAGAGGAAATGATGATCCTTTAGGGTTTGGTTTTAGAAATGTGAAGAATCCAATTGTTTGTAGCTTTGCCCCTGCTTTTGCTTAATGGTGAGAAGCTAAAAAGCCTAAAACTTTAACAAAGTGGTGTTCTTGTGATAACATTTCCTCTTCAGGTGTTGGTCATTGGAGGAGGAGATGGAGGAGTCTTGCGTGAAGTGGCACGCCATAGCTCTGTTGAGCAGATTGACATGTGTGAGATCGATAAAATGGTGGTCGACGTGAGTCATCGCATTCCTCAAACATCCTGTGCATTTACACTGAAATATGCTTGGAGTCTTAACAAGTTTGATATTCTTCAGGTGTCTAAGCAATACTTCCCTAATGTAGCAATCGGATTCGAAGATCCCCGTGTTAACCTCGTCATCGGAGATGGTACACAATGCTCTCTTGGCTTGTTTACTCTCTCTCTCTTTTAGCTTATAACCAATGTTGGTGACCATTTCTTGCAGGTGTTGCATTCTTGAAGAACGCTGCTGAAGGAACATACGATGCAGTTATCGTTGACTCATCAGATCCTATCGGTCCAGCGAAAGAGCTGTTTGAGAAACCATTCTTTGAGTCAGTGAACAGAGCTCTACGTCCCGGTGGTGTTGTGTGCACGCAAGCTGAAAGCTTGTGGCTTCACATGGATATCATCGAAGACATTGTTTCTAATTGCCGTGAGATCTTCAAGGGATCTGTCAACTACGCTTGGACAAGCGTTCCAACTTATCCGAGGTTCGATCTTGTTTTGAAAACCTTTTGCGGTTTGTTTTCACATAAAAAGAAATCTGAATGCATGTTGTGATGATTCGTTTTTTTGCAGTGGAGTCATTGGATTCATGCTTTGTTCAACGGAAGGACCAGAGGTTGATTTCAAGAAACCAGTGAATCCAATCGATGCTGATGAGAGCTCTATCAAATCAAACGGGCCCTTGAAGTTTTACAACTCCGAGGTACAGACAGAGATAATCATCATTTTAGGCTTTGTTTTTGAAGTTCTTGTTGTTGAGTGGATTGAATATTTTGGATTTTCAGATTCACTCAGCTGCTTTCTGCTTGCCCTCTTTCGCCAAGAAGGTGATTGATTCGAAAGCTAATTAGAAAGAGGAGACGAATCGTTTGCTTTTTGAGAAAGTTTCAAAGGAAAAAGAATAAAGTTCCAATTTTTGGAATGTAATGTTTGTTCATTCCTCAGCAATATTATGCGACTGCACTGAGCTGCAAATAGTAATATTGTTACTAAATCTTTCCCTTTTTAGTAGCGTTACAAAATCTGAATGCATTTTCATGTGATTCAGATTTCAGAACCAAAAGTGGAAAAGAAAAAGAGGCAATTGTTTTCTAATTAATGGGCCTTATAAAACCAAATATTTGGGTTTACATCATATAGTAGGTCATCCAACAGATGTTATACACGTGTTCACTCATGTTGTCCACGTCCGGCGTCGTATATTAAACGAGACGTTGACAGTCGTGATACACGTGTGTATGTTAATATCACATAAACATGTCGATCTCTTGATGATAAACTTACTTTAAGTTTAAATCATGGAATTATGCTTGATTTTCTGTCGTTGTCATCTAAATTAATTGGTCCATTGCGAGATAGTTGGATTGCCACTTGCACCTTTTTTCCCTAGCATGACTAATTCTCACTTTCTCAGCCTCGCCACAATCATTTATCGACAGCAATGTGATATATTTTCTTGGATGACGATCAAAGATGATATATATATATACTTTGGTAATTAACATTATTGTACATCCGTTCTTTTTGCAAATACTTTGGATAGTTTACAGAGAACCAACTTTAGAAAGATATATAGTGGATTTGAATTCAAGGGGAGGACAGGTTTATGAATACTTCTGCCAACAGGATATTGTAGGTACGTAGTGAGGTTTTTAACACCAGTAAATATTATAATAACCATATATTTAGAGTTTTTCTAAATGAAACTAGCTATTGTATATTGTTTGTTAAGTACATATAAATTCTTTGTGAAAAAGAAAAATTATACGAAATGTCTAGCATGATGCTAATGAGTATATTGATACGAAAATATTGTTGTCGGGTGTGATTATATAATTAAGATTTGTCGGCTTAGACATATGTAATTTAATTAATTTTTAATTTAAATATATGGGATCATTTTTTGTGTGGCTCTTAATGCTTCCCACGACTTCAGGAAAGGACAAATTAAAAGGGGTGTGTAGATAATGTACCGTTAAACGACACTGGCCAACAACAATATGAAAAAAGTAAAACATACACTGTATGTTTTTGACATACTTTATTTATCAAGGAAAAATTCGCACCTGGACCCGTCGACAGCTGGATGAGAAATCTCTACGAATGAAAAATAAACAGGTAAAAGTCTCGGAACATTGGTGTAACGCTATTTTCTAATTATACTATCATATGCTTAAGTCAAAATTTAGACAACGAAACTTGACCCAAAACTAAAAAGAGACGCACAAAAATGGTCAAGTTGGCACAAAAAGACATGCAACTTGTTTTGTTATCTCTGAGCTTTTACCGATGAAAGAGTAAACGAGAAGAGACTTGATTTGAAGTTGTTTGAATCTTTGTACAACTTTTAAAATAGGTTCACAGGACTGTGAAACAAACAAGTATTTGGTATTTTGCGATTCGTGTAAACTAACTTGCCAATTAGAGGGGAGATGGTTATTGGTGAATATATTTTTAAAAATGAATAAATTAGAGTTCCACCAAACAATGATGTCGTCGGCGGCTAAATAAGTCAATAATCTAACAAATAAAACAGCAAAATTGTAGATGCTAACGTAATCACAATCGTAGTATGCTGCAATGACGGGGATGCGGAGACAAAAGAACAATTACCTAACAAAAGTAGGAAACTCTCTTGTAATTCAAATCATCAAACAGTATTCCCCATTATATATTATGGTTCTTATATAAAGAACAAACATATTTAAAACAGACTAAAGACAAAATTACGTTTCCCTCGTTGAATTTGAAGCTTAAAATATATTTAAGTTTCACTTTTAACCCTTCAAATATTGTTTTTTTCTTTTTCTTTTCACCGTTAAATATGTGCTCAAAATATAAGGAGATCCATTGGCAGTTATCGGTTCGCGGATATAGAAATCGAAAATGTGGAAATAAAGATGGAAGTGGCTATAAGTACACACTCAAATCAATCAAAACGAAAAATTTGTTTGTTTTTGATTCATTAAATGTTTTTTTTTCTATTCGTAACATCTTTAAACGCTTTACAAAACTATTACCTTAGTTTTATAGTTTAATTTTTGTTTCATTATAACTTCATTTTATATTTTAATGCAAAAATTTAATCTAATTTCCAGATTTATTCATATTTTCTTAACTCAATAAAATCAAATAATATTATGTATTTCCTCCATTTCTTTTTAATTAATTTTCTGAAATTTTCAAATATACTAAAAATTATTTTTAATCATATATGCATAAAAGTTTGCAATTAAACAATTTTTTATGAATTTAAATCAATAAAAATTCAAAAAATATAATAAATATTTCTTGAAAAATGAAAAAGCGTATCAATAAGTTAAAATATTTATCTTGATGAAACAACAACAATTGACTAAAAAATTTAATAAAAAAAAAATGGAAGGAATATTAATTAGGGATAAAAAAATAAATTTTTAATGTTTTTTAATATGTATAAAAAAATTAAATGACACTCTTTGTAAATGGAATGACATATTAAATCCTCCCTTGTTCTTTAATATTTTGATATTTTAGAATTTTCACATAGATTAAAAAATAATAGATTAAGAAACAATTAATGTTTTACTATTAATGCATTATTTTTTTACTTTAAATAACTATTAACCAATTGAAATTCTAGTTGTAATAGACTCACGGCTGTAAGTACTGCCATCCGGGTTCAAGTCGTTTTGGCTATCTAGCTACGTTTTTAATGATGAGATAATGCGTATCCGGATGCAAGGCCTCGTGAAATTAGTATTTGGGCCTAAAAAGTCTTTTGATCCCCATGGTTAAAAAAAAAATTAAATGGCAAAATATATATTTAATAGTTTAAACATCAAATATAGTGGAACAGAGAGAAAGTATACTTTTCAAAAATAAAAATTTCATGTAATGGAAAAAATATCTGGTCTCATCAAATATGAAATATGAAATATGTAGAGATAAGAAAGAATCGAATCATTGACAATTATTGTTTCTATTCTGCAGAGAGACTAGAGCACACTTCACGTTCTTCCCACACGTGTATGCCCAATATCGAACGCCATATTAACCGGGATTCCAAATGTCTTAGGATTCGTCCAGAGATGACCACGTGGAATCCGGTTATCGAAAAACTTGTTCGTTTTAAACTTTTAATTATAGGTACACTTGTTCGTTTCATCAAACCAAAACAAAAACGCGAAAATACGATAAATTGAGTAGAATTTCATTCGATAATCACCTTTATCATTCCATATTCGAAAATCGAAGCGAATTTCAAATTGACAAAAGAACACGGCTAACTAAAAGATGTCCATATTAAAGAGATAGCTTTGTTAGAAAGTGGAACATCTTAGATAATATAAGGACCATTTATTCGCTTTACAAATTCGACATGCATGGTCATTATAATTCGATAAAGCTTCACATTAATTAGATAACTTCAAATTATCCACGAATATGTGGATCTCGGTATAGACGCATAATTGTTTCAAAATATAAACATTTGGAAAATTATATAATGCGGTCAGCACAATTTTGGCCTTTTTTCGTAACGCAAAAAAAAGTGAATAAATGTAAGAGATCATATAAAGAGAGGACCCATGTACTGTATATGTCTGCTTTTTTTTATCACTCTCTTATTTATTTATTCTTAGATGAAGTTAGTCCCATTACCCAAAAAGTGGTTTCGAAAGGGAATTATTCTGTTATAGATTCCACTACCAAAGCTAAAACTATGCAATTAGATATGTTAACTTATTTGATAAATATATGGCTGCTAAAATGAGAAAGGCATGAGTGTTTTGAATATCATAAATGTTTGGTAAAATAATATAGAAAATTATTCAATAGTTTATTGTATACAGTTAAATTGGTTTCTCTAACACCAACTCCTACTACGAAAGTAAAATTTCCCGTGGAGCATGAATTTTAAGAGGGTTTTAAAAAACCCATGAAACATCAATTAACTTTTTAATTGGACTGTTTTAATCGTTTACGTGATAACAATTTTTTTTGTTATAAGTTCTTTTTTCGTCTCCGGTTTTGAATTTGCGACTTAAACATCCTACCTTTTCAAATGACCATATCGTACCTTTGATTTTAGTTATTTTCCGGTTAAATCTGATATGTTAATTAAAAAGATTGAAATAAAAATTATCCATCTTCAGTTACTGTAAATTAAAAATGATCTCGTAACCACATATGTTTTCAACCGTTGTACCGAGTGTTTTTTTTTTCTTTCTTTTTGTCAAACATTCAAACAACAACTTTTACTTTTTTTTTTGGACGAAACTACAACTGCAACTGTTACTTTGTCGACATACTTTGTAACGTTTACAACCATAATGTCTGGTTTCATAAATTTCAGTGGGCATATTTTTTTTTTTTTTGAACAAAGCTTAGTGGGCATATTGAAATTAGGTGACAGATATTGAAATTAGGTGACAGATAAAACAAGTGTCAAACTCTAGTAGCTTAAACCTAACTTTTAACAGTAAGACATGTCCTTTATCAAAAAAAAACAGTAAGACATGTGCAAGCAGCATTTTCATGATTTACAGTAAATTTTTCTTATTAAAACTTGTATTTACTATTTTTTGCTACTGTTCTTTTAAAGTATATTATTTTTCTCCGATTTTGGGAATACCAAATATTAAGATTTAACTTTAGTATGACATTCAAACCATATATTTGAAAACAATTTAGAAACATTGACATCAAACAAATAGAAGGCCAAGTGAATGAATAAAGTTGAGTTTGACTAATTAGAGTATTAGACCCAACCGTAATAATTTCTTCGCTTTATAATGTCTTCAAATTTCAACATAACATCTCCTTTTGAAATTACGTGATAATCACTTTATAGAAAGCTTGAATTATATGAATCGACATCCCACTTATCAAAATTAGCTTTTCACATTTTAATCTTCTTCTTCTCTTTTGGCTTTAAATTAATTTACACATTTTAATATTTCTCATCATTACACTAGTTTTTGTATAATATATAGTAACAAACAAATTAACAATACACATTCGAAGAATAAATACATTTATCAAAAACAAGAGAAAAAGGTCATTATTATCTATGGTTATCTCATAAATAAACTATTAGCATATAGAGTTTGACTAATATATTTGTTGAAGTAAATACAAATATATAGACATTTTTTTTTTGGTTTTAATCTTTAAACACAAGTTAATCTTTCTCATCACTACACTATTTTTTGTATAATATATGGTAACAAATTAACAATAAAAATTCAAAGAATAATTATAATTATCAAAAAGAAAATACATATGGTTACCTCATAAATAAACTATTAGCATCTAGAGTTTGACTAATCTCTTTGTTGAAGTAAACACACATAAATATATATAGACATTATTTTTTTTGGGGTTTAATTTAATGTTCAAACACATTTTAATCTTTCTCATCACTATTTTTGTATAATACATGGTAACAAATTAACAATATATACACACATCCAAAGAATTAATTCTAATCATCAAAAAGAAAAAAAGTAACTATTATCTATGGTTATCTCATAAATAAACTATTATTAGCATCAAGAGTTTGACTAATCAATTTGTTGAAGTAAACGCACATATATACATATATCTACACATTATCAAATCAAATGAAAATCGCCTCTATACATCTCCTCAAAAGCCGAAACAAAATCTCTCTTTCTCTCAAGTAAGCAACTTCAGAATTTGGTTAACCCAACAAACGAAAAAAAGAAGAAAACGTCGCCATCTTTCTCTTAAAAATCTCACCTTTTGTCTTCCGAATCCAAAGAAACCCATACGTGTTCTCTCTTGTACGAATTTTCTCGAATTTTCTCGCCATTTCCATCTAACCTTTTCATTTTGTTTTTTTCTCTTCTTATTTTTTCAAACTTCTCTTAACGATTCTCGTTTGCTCAACTGTTCACTTCTTAGTGGTAAATAACTGAATCGTTCTTCTTTTTACATTCAAACTCAACTGTGTCTGCATCTGTACCGTTTTTAAGTTTCTCCTTCTTTGTGAAAATGGTTATGATTTGAAAATCCAAATTTCCAAAGTCTCTTCCCGATTCGTGAGGATTCATGGTCGTCTTCTCAAATTACTAATTTTTCCATAAACCCACCATGGATATCGAATCCGGAAGTTGCCAAAACAGCGTCAAGGTGAGTCAAAAACCTCATCAGATTTGAAAATGGATCCTCGTAATCATCGAATTCTGAATAAAAAACAAAACTTTTTTTGTTGTGTGTGTGATTGCAGAAGGAATCATGGAGAACAGTATTGACATTAGCGTTTCAGAGCTTAGGAGTCGTCTATGGAGATTTGAGCATTTCTCCATTATACGTCTACAAGAGCACATTCGCCGAAGACATTCATCACTCTGAGACAAACGAAGAGATCTTCGGCGTCTTGTCATTCATCTTCTGGACGATCACTCTCGTCCCTCTCTTCAAATACGTCTTCATCGTCCTCAGAGCAGACGACAACGGCGAAGGAGGGACCTTCGCTCTCTACTCCCTCCTCTGTCGACACGCCCGAGTCAACTCGCTACCGAGTTGCCAGCTGGCGGACGAGCAGCTCATCGAGTACAAGACCGACTCGATCGGGTCGTCGTCGGCGTCGTCGGGGATGATTCCTCAGTCGGGTTTCGCGGCGAGCCTGAAATCGACGCTCGAGAAACACGGAGTCTTGCAGAAGATCTTGCTTGTTCTTGCTTTGATCGGGACTTGTATGGTGATTGGTGATGGTGTTCTTACGCCTGCTATTTCAGGTAAATTTTCAAATAAAGTTGCTTCCTTTTTGACTTGTTCTTAGTCTTTTGAGTCTTTGTGATTTGATTGCTTACACTGTTCATTTTTTGGTCTATTTTGCAGTTTTCTCTGCAGTCTCTGGTGTGGAGCTTTCAATGTCCAAGGAGCATCACAAGTGTGAGTCTTTCTTCACTATTCTTGACTAGTTTCATCCTCAAATGTCAATCTTGGTGATTGTGGTTGACACGTTTGGTTAGCTTATGGTCAAAGATGGATATTTGGTTTAACTTGCCGACCTGAGAAGGTGTTGTATCTTGCATTTCCGGTTTAACTTTCTTTACTCAACCGTGGAGCCCTGTTGTTCCCACCACCTGGTTTGTTCGATTGCTTGACAAAGTTTTGCACGTAAACACTGATTGCAAGTATCGCTTTCGGTTTCTGCGGAATTTCGATGGCCCACGTCATTGAATACGCGTTTGGACTGTTCTCCTCATCACATCAAGTGGATGGATATACATAAAACTTAACGTTTATCTTCTCCGTGAAAAAATTCTCATCTAACTCAAAGTTTGGATCTTTTTTTGTGTCATCAAACTCTTTTTGACTGTAACATTCTACTTTATTGAGTCTCACATTCTGCAAAACTGTCATTGTTCCGTTGACTCTTGTAGCTGTTGAAGTTTTGACCTTTATGCCTCAAAACCAATACTTCTAAGTCTAATAAAGGTTACTGTGATTGTATCTAACCCAAAATTTGGATCTTAGTGTTAATGTACTTGCAACGGTCATGTTCAGTGCCTCTTGCACTTGTTAAAGTATTGACCTTTAGCCTCAAAACCATGACCTTTCACTTGTATCTGAAAAGTTTCCTCTGCTTTTTTGCTCTGTTTTTGTGTTATGCAGACATAGAAGGTCAATACTTGTTAAAGTATTGACCTTTAGCCTCAAAACCATGACCTTTCACGTGTATCTGAAAAGTTTCCTCTGTTTTTTGGCTCTGTTTTTTGTGTTATGCAGACGTAGAAGTCCCTGCTGCTTGTATAATCCTGATAGGTCTGTTCGCGCTTCAGCATTACGGTACGCACAGGGTCGGGTTCTTGTTCGCCCCGGTGATTCTCCTGTGGCTAATCTGCATCAGCTCCATCGGTCTCTACAACATTCTCCACTGGAACCCTCGCGTCTACCAAGCCCTCTCTCCCTATTACATGTACAAGTTCCTCAAGAAAACTCAGAGCAGAGGATGGATGTCTCTCGGCGGTATCCTGCTCTGCATCACAGGCTCCGAAGCAATGTTCGCCGATCTCGGCCACTTCTCTCAGCTCTCAATCAAGATTGCTTTTACCTCGCTTGTGTACCCGTCGCTGATACTCGCCTACATGGGACAAGCGGCTTATCTGTCGCAGCACCACGTCATCGAAACCGAATACAGGATCGGTTTTTACGTATCCGTACCGGAGAAGCTACGATGGCCGGTTCTCGTGATCGCTATACTCGCTGCTGTGGTCGGAAGCCAAGCCATCATCACCGGGACTTTCTCCATCATCAAACAGTGCTCTGCGTTGGGATGCTTCCCCAAGGTGAAGATCGTTCACACGTCGTCGAAAATCCACGGTCAGATTTACATCCCTGAGATCAACTGGCTCTTGATGATCCTCTGTTTAGCTGTCACCATTGGTTTCAGAGACACCAAGCGCTTAGGCAATGCCTCAGGTATATATATAACAGAATTTGGCAGTTATAAGTTATAACCGTCACTTCAAGTAAGTAACTAACCGTTTGATAATGTGATTTTTTATAGGTTTGGCGGTTATTACCGTTATGCTGGTGACGACGTGCCTAATGTCACTAGTGATAGTACTCTGCTGGCACAGGAGCGTCTTCTACGCGATCGCGTTCGTTGTGTTCTTCGGCACGATCGAGTCTCTCTACTTCTCTGCTTCCTTGATCAAGTTCCTCGAAGGCGCCTGGGTCCCGATCGCGCTCTCGCTCTGTTTCCTAGCGGCGATGTGCACGTGGCACTACGGGACGCTCAAGCGGTACGAGTTCGACGTCCAGAACAAAGTCTCGGTGAACTGGCTCCTCAGCCTCGGCCAGACGCTCGGGATTAAACGAGTCCGAGGCATCGGGCTCATCCACACCGAGCTCGTCTCGGGCGTTCCAACGATCTTCTCTCATTTCGTAACCAACCTCCCTGCTTTCCACCAGGTTCTCGTCTTCCTCTGCGTCAAGTCCGTCCCGGTCCCGCACGTCCGTCCCGAGGAACGGTTTCTCGTCGGACGGATGGGACCGAAACAGTTCCGAATGTACCGGTGCATCGTGCGGTATGGGTACCGCGATGTCCACAAAGACGACATCGAGTTTGAAGGCGATCTCGTCTGTAGCATCGCGGAGTTTATCCGTTCCGAAGCTGCAACCGCAACCGCAACCGCAACCGCAAACGCTGCCGCAGAGACCAATGGAGAGGAGGACGACGAAAGAATGTCGGTCGTCGGGACTTGTTCGACGTACATGCAAGGGATCGAGGATCACGACGGAAGCGACCGCGACCACGACGACCCGGATAAGCCCGGGACGTCGGAGATCCGGTCACCTAAGCCGAAGAAGAAGAAGAGTAAGGTCAAAAAGAAAGTGAGGTTTGTTGTGCCGGAGACTCCGAAGATAGAGAAGGAGACGAGGGAGGAGTTAATGGAGCTAACGGAGGCGCGTGAAGGAGGCGTTGCTTATATAATGGGAAACGCGTATATGAAAGCGAAGCATGGATCAGGTCTGGTCAAGAGACTCGCCATTAACGTTGGGTACGAGTTTCTTAGAAGGAACACTAGAGGTCCGAGAACCGCACTTACCGCGCCGCATGCGTCTACGTTAGAAGTCGGTATGATCTACCATGTCTAAGGGGTGTTTTCGTCTTTTGATATGTACATGATTTTGGTTGTGTGTGTTAGTTTTTGCCGAAAAGTTAATTAGATTATAGATCAAGAAATTTTGGTTTTTTTTGTATGTGTGGAGGTTTTGGTAAAGGCTAATCCTCCTTTAGAGCTGGTGGATAGAGAGTGTTTTGTTCTTTTTTTGGTCAAAAGACAAGCTTAAAGGTTTTGTACAAATCATATGGGTGTGTAATGTATACCAATATTTGTGATTACACATTGTTCCAAGTTGTTAGTATCATTTGATTATCTGTTCGATAGATCATTGTTTATAAACTTCTTTACAGATTTTTTTTTTTCTTCATTCATTTTAATTCAGGAGAAGTGTTGTTTTCAAGATAGACTTCGATGAAAATTCAAACGTGGACGACGACTTCAAACATGTGGGTTTTATATTTTGGGTTGTACTTTGTTTACAGTCTTGACATTAAAAATCAACATTAGGACTTTTGCTTTAAAACTTTTGATTGTGACTTTATGTTTAATTTACGACTTGACTTTAAAAACAAAAAAAGGTCACAAATGTTGTGATTGGTGAGGACTTCTAGACTTTTAACGCATGAACAAAAAAAAAAAGCTAAGGTTTTGAGAGTTTTTAAGGATTTTAAAAGATTAACATACTCTCAGCGGAGGCAGTTGAATCAGTGATCAAATTATCAACGTCCCTTGGCTGTGTTTTTTTTATATTTGTCCCATTTTAAAAACGTTATATTCGTTAGACATCAACCGTTAGATTATTACCACCATTGGTCATTTCATTTGGTGTCACGGTCCAAAATAGTGCATGCAGCCGCCTCGCCATTGTTGAAGTCTTTGTTCCACGCGCCCTGGCGTCTCACGCTAGGAAGGATGAGATCATGAATGTCAAATTAATTGACAATTAATTTAATCAGATTAGCAAAATGCATCTCTTCAAAGATTATATAAACACAATATATATTCGTTGTTTTTTTTTTTGAACCAAAAAAGTTAAAAAAAAACCTCCGGCTCTCTCGCATCTTCTTCTCCGGTCGGTTTGAAAGATGCCTTGGCTACGACGGTCTCAGTGTCTGCTCCTCACTCTCTGTTTTCTGTGTATCACCGGTTCGGTTCATGTGGTTAGAGCTCAAAACCGAACCGGAGCCACTACTCATCCCGACGAAGGTCTGTCTTCCTCATGGATCGGAACACGTATAAAAGTTCAATCACCAGTAATTATCGACTGATAAAAAGTTCATATGTCTTTTCTACGAAGAAATTTACCATTATTACTTTCAGATAAAAGTTGGTTTTTGTATAACTGGTAAAAATTGATGAAGTTTTGTTATAGATGATGTAATAGATAATTTGTGTAGATGGTTTAGTTATAAAAATATATTGTATTATTTCATATGCTTTGATCAATTTAAGCCTTTGTTTAAAAAAAAATTGCTCAATTTATATTACTTTCAAACTAATAACACTCAAACTAATATGGTATCCCCTTCAGCCCTTCTTCTTTGTTCATCAGAAATGATTTACCGTAAATAGTTTTATAATTTTTTCTAAAGTTTTTCATTTGGCGCGGTAAAATAGTAAAATACTGTATGCGTTTTTTTTTTTTTTTTCAATGGTAAAATATGTGTTTAACACATTGTAATAAATAATAAGATTTACGTTGATTGTTTATCAATTGACAGCGCGTGCTTTAAACTCCATTTTCGCGACATGGAAGATTCAGGCGTCGAGTCAATGGAACAACAGCGGCGAGCTTTGCTCCGGCGCCGCCATCGACAGCTCCATCACCGTCGAAAACCCTGCCTACAACCCTATAATCAAATGCGACTGTAATTTCGTCAACTCCACAATATGCCGCATCACAGCCCTGTACGCCTCTTTTTGCGCACCCCATGTGTTCGATGCATTCTCCCAATGAGAATTACTAAATGTAGCAGAAATGCTTTATTCTCAAGCTTAGAGAGCTCATCTTGGATGTTTTCACTCACAGGAAGGTTTATGCGGTCGATGTTGTTGGAACTATACCTGACGAGCTCTGGACTTTGGAATACCTCACAAATCTGTATGGTTTCATTATCATAGATCATAATATATACCACAAATCTTGAGACTGTGTAATGCATCTAATGGGCTTCAAAATCACATCTTTACCCTTTCTTTCAGGAACTTGGGTCAAAATTTTCTGTCAGGACCTTTGTCTCCTGCAATTGGAAATCTGACTCGAGTGGAGTGGATGTAAGGATGTGAAAACTTCTTCCTTTTTCATTTTTTACGAACATTTTCTTGTTTCTCACGCTGAATTGTTTATCACGTATAGGACTTTTGGGATCAATGCGTTGTCTGGCCCTGTTCCTAAAGAAATTGGTTTGCTTACGAATTTGAAATTACTGTAAGCTTATTGTACTTCTTGATTTTGTTTAGTATGATAATTTCTCCACACTGCTTCTTGATGATTTTGATGTATATATTGCTTTCTGCAGTAGTATAAGCTCAAATAACTTTTCCGGTTCTATACCACCTGAGATTGGGAGTTGTACAAAACTACAACAAATGTGAGTGTATTTTTTTTTCAAATGCTTACAAAAATGAAACCTTAACCTTCGAGATCCTTTATTGTTCACGGACGGCAAAATTTCTTGCGCAATTTAGTTACTTTTAAGAGTTTCTTTCATCTTTTGCAGCTACATAGATAGTTCTGGACTTAGCGGAGGAATCCCTTCATCATTTGCTAATCTTGTGGAGCTCGAAACTGTGTAAGAAAATATTGAATTCAAATATAAGCTTTGTTGTTATATTTCTACATCTAATTTTTGTGAAATCTTTCTATCACTTTACATTTTTCTTTTTGCCTTGGAGTGATTTTTTCCCCTTAATGTTGCATCAGTTGGATTATGGATCTAGAAGTCACAGGTCGTATACCAGACTTTATAGGAAACTGGATCAAACTTACTACCTTGTAAGATAATTTCATTTTTACAGAGTGTTATATAATGGACTCGTTCTTCATTGCATCTGAATTTGGGATTCAACGATTTTATACGTGTTTTATTGCAGGAGAATTCTCGGAACTGGTTTGAGTGGTCCAATACCATCTTCATTTTCTAACTTAACTAGTTTGACAGAACTGTATGTGTTGCATTGTTGGCATAATCGTTATTGTTTTTACCCGTTTCTCTTCTTTTGTTTCTATGGCATAACTTAACTTCATTTATATTTTCTATATTCCTATTCTAAAGGAGGCTAGGTGATATATCCAATGGAAGCTCTTCTCTTGAATTCATCAAAGACATGAAATCTCTAAGTATATTGTAAGGCACCTTCTATTTTTGACTTGTACTCCAATTCATGATCAGACTAATGTCTTGTTGAATTATTTGTCTCTCCCTTTCGGTATTTAACATTGATGTTTTATTTCGCAGAGTATTGAGGAACAGTAATCTCACAGGGACAATACCCTCTAATTTTGAAGAATACTCAAGTTTGCGACAAGTGTAAGTACATATGTCAATGTGTTTCATCAAATGCTCTGAAAGGTGTGTCAGGATCGTTTCTGTAAAAAAAGAGTGAGATGATTTGTGAAAGTCACCTTAGAAAATACAGAATAATATTAGTGATAAGATAATTTCTTGTTTTCTTCTTGTTCATTGATCAACATGAATATTTCAATGTGTTACCATGTAATTCACGTCTGTTTTGCAGTGATTTAAGCTTCAACAAATTACATGGATCAATACCGGCTTCACTTTTTAACTCAAGTCAACTTACTCACTTGTAAGATAATATATTTTCTGCTTCTTTTGGGTCTTTACTCACTTTTTGTAAGATAATTGTGGTAAACAAATGATGTCTTCATGTTAGGTTTCTGGGAAACAACACGTTGAATGGTTCCTTGCCTACTCAAAAGAGGCAGTCCTTGAGCAATATGTGAGTAACAAAATCCTTTATGAATTTTTTCATATTTTAAAGCCACAACGACTCAAGTTTCTCACCTTTTACTCGCCATTTATTCAAGTTGAATTAGGTTTCATTTTTTTGTGGCATGGAAGAATTGCCAAGATTATCAGGAAATTGATTTGGAATATATAATATATAAGTATTGTATTTTTATATTTACAGAGATGTGTCGTACAACAGTTTGTCTGGAACTCTTCCTTCATGGGTCAGCTTACCAAACTTGAAACTGTAAGTAAAACAAAACACTATAGTTCGTTTTATATTCATTAAGCTTTCTTCATATCTAGAATGAAGCTTTATTTTTTTGGTAAGAGATATACTTTATGATCATATGTTGGTGAATAGTAAACAAAACTGTTCGTTATTTGTGCAGCAACCTAGTTGCTAACAACTTCACATTGGAAGGTCTTGACAACAGGTGATTTTCTCTAATATGTTCTTGTTGGTTCTTAAAATGTTAAATGTTTCTCTTTTCTATTTTTTTATTTTCTTGTAAAATGATGCAAGTACAAATTTCTGTCATAAATCATTTTTCTTGTTGGTAAAAGGGTTTTGTCAGGACTGAGATGCATGCAGAAGAACTTTCCTTGCAATCGAGGCAAAGGAATCTGTAAGTGTAACAAAGAGATATCCTCATAACCGTTTGTTCTCCATGTACTATTGGAAAGTAAATTGTTAAAGATTTTTTCTCTATTGACTGCTGTCTAGATTCTGACTTCTCGATCAACTGCGGAGGTCCAGAGATAAGGTCTGTTACTGGAGCACGATTTGAGAAAGAAGACGAGGATCTTGGACCAGCTTCGTTTGTCGTGAGTGCTGCTCAGAGATGGGCAGCAAGTAGTGTAGGAATTTTTGCCGGAAGTAGCAATAATACATACATAGCTAATTCACAATCACAATTCATCAACACTTCGAACTCAGAGCTTTTTCAATCAGCAAGACTTTCTCCATCTTCCCTAAGGTATTATGGGTTAGGGCTAGAGAATGGAGGCTATACTGTAACACTTCAGTTTGCTGAAATACAAATCGGAGGTTCTAACTCTTGGACAGCTGTTGGAAGACGACGTTTTGACATTTATGTCCAGGGAAGACTTGTTGAAAAGGACTTTGACGTACGCAGAAATGCTGGTGGCTCTTCTGTTAGAGCAGTTCAGAGAGAATATAAAGCAAATGTATCAGAAAATTATCTCGAGATTCATCTCTTTTGGGCTGGAAAAGGAACATGTTGTATTCCTAATCAAGGGGTTTATGGGCCATTAATATCAGCTGTTAGTGCAACACCAGGTAACACAAATGTGCAAATTCTTTTTTTGTCTTTGTTTTCACTATCTCTTGATGCTACTAAGAACCTAAGCGTTACATATCTCTGCTCAGATTTTACACCAACTGTAAGTAATAGGCCACCATCAAAGGGAAAGAACAGGACTGGTGTTATTGTGGGTGTCATTGTTGGTGTAGGACTTTTGAGCATCTTTGCGGGTGTGGTTATCTTCATCATTCGAAAAAGAAGAAACCCGTACACAGATGATGAAGGTATATATGTAATAAGAACACATGAGCTTGAAGAATTTTGTCCCTTATCATCTTTCAAGAACGGTAAATTTTCTTGCAGAGCTACTTGGTATGGAGATAAAGCCTTACACTTTTACTTACTCGGAACTTAAAACTGCAACTAAAGATTTCGATCTCTCAAACAAGCTTGGAGAAGGAGGATTTGGGCCTGTTTATAAGGTCAGTCCCATACCAAAGTGTATGTATATTCTTTGTAACACTTTTTTATACGTTTTGTTTTGTATCACACATTTAACAGGGAAACCTCAATGATGGAAGAGAGGTAGCTGTGAAGCAGTTGTCCGTTGGATCACGGCAAGGGAAAGGACAATTTGTTGCAGAAATTGTAACGATTTCTACAGTTCTACATCGCAACCTAGTAACACTTTACGGATGTTGCTTTGAAGGAGATCATCGTTTGCTAGTATATGAGTATCTCCCTAATGGAAGTCTCGATCAAGCACTATTTGGTAATGAACCTAAACATAACATATCGATATACATGCTTGTACCACGTTAAAAAGCACTCATTGTGAACTTTGTGATGCTTGCAGGGGATAAGAGTTTACATCTTGATTGGTCAACACGTTTTGAGATATGCCTAGGAGTAGCCAGAGGTCTAGTCTATCTCCACGAGGAGGCTAGGGTTCGTATAGTACACAGGGATGTGAAGGCTAGTAACATTCTTCTTGACTCCCAACTTGTCCCAAAAGTTTCTGATTTCGGGCTTGCTAAGCTATACGATGACAAGAAAACCCACATAAGCACCGGAGTTGCAGGGACTATGTAAGTATCCTCAAACATTTGAGTGTTGAATCTATAACACACTTGATTTTGAGTGTTGTTGTTGTTGTATCGTTGCAGAGGATATCTTGCGCCAGAGTATGCAATGCGTGGACATCTAACGGAGAAAACGGATGTGTATGCCTTTGGTGTTGTGGCTCTTGAGATAGTGAGTGGAAGGCCAAACTCTGATGAGAACTTGGAGGATTCGAAAAGATATCTTATTGAATGGGTACGTCCTTGTTATAACTGGGAAGCTTTGTGATAGTCATGAATGGTTTAAGCAACATCCAATGATCCTTTTGTGTATTTCTTGGGTGACACAGGCATGGAATCTACACGAGAAAGGTCGTAAAGTCGAACTAATAGATGGTAAGCTAAGTGTATTCAACAAGGAAGAAGTGAAGCGTGTGATTGGCATTGCTCTGTTATGTATACAATCATCTTATTCCTTGAGACCACCGATGTCACGAGTGGTGGCGATGCTGACCGGAGATGTTGAGGTCAGTGATGTCGTTTCTAAGCCGGGTTACCTAACCGACTGGAGATTTGATGACACCACCACTACTTCTCTGAGTGGCTTTGAAACCAAAGAGACAAGCGCTTATAATGGCTCCAAGATATCACTAGGAAGCACAGATTCTCAGCCAATGCTTGGAGCCAATATCAAGTTGGGAAGATGACAATGTCTATATTCTCTCTGATTATGATGGCTGTAGAGATGTTTGTATTATTGTAGACAAAAGATCAATATCTTCTTCTTTGATTGGAGAAACAGATTTCACTTTTAGTTTGATCCAATAATATTCTTAGCTCTTCCTTTTTTTTTGTTTTTTCTGATGAGAATGAAGCTAATTCAAGTAGAAGGCAAAATCAAACGAACCAACAAAATTATCAATCAATTCGGATTATAATAAGATTCGGTTCGAATCCGAATTGATAATTTTGTTGGCCGGTATAACTGGTTTAATCAGACCGGACCGAATCTGAAGATGAGGATTCTTTCGTCGAGCTGTCAATGTCGGAGTGGTGTTTATTTGTCTGAAAGCGATCTGACTTTGGATAATATACTCAAAGAACAGCTCGATTGTTTATAGTAAAAAGCACGTGCTTTTAAAATTTTAGTTATCCTTTCCCTTTCGTTTTGTTGTTTTTTCAGGACTGAAATTCAAACTTTTGATTTTTTAAAAATATTGCATCAATCTCATTGGCTAGCCAATGGTAGTATTTCAATTACTGGTATATTCGTCTTTATGTGTCGTCCGTAGTCCGTTCTTTACGTCATCAATTTTATAGAGCTATGAAAAATATGAAAATTTTCAACATCATACCGTAAATAATACAATACCGCAATCAAAAGGCTATAAGCCTATAACTGGCAAGGAAAAATAACTCTAGATTTTCCAACTATAGTTTAACGATGTAAAACAGTTTAACAGACTACCAAATTTATATATTAAAACAGAAAGTACTTTTAGTTAAACAAGTTACTTTTACGACGACACTTAAATTGAAGCCAAAAAGAGTATATATGATAAGATATGTTATTTTATCAATAAATTAAAAATCTATATGAAAACTCCCAAGAGAAAATTTGTGTCTCTAGATTCTAGAAGATGAACTGAATTGAAATGATCAATTCATTTTACTCTAGAGACAAGACACTCTATGACAGCTTGTAGTAACAAAATATTTTTAAAGAACAATGTAAATACAAAAATGGGTTTTCAATATGTCGGGTTATTATTTGTTTTTAATTTCCAAAAATAAATGTACTTGATGTTACAGCTATGAGACAACATGTAATCATAAAGAAAAGGGGAAGGTTCTAAGGTGGCCAGTGAGCTTTGCCTTTTTGATACAGACGTGCACAGATCCTTTCCCATGTAAAGATAATATTATCATGACATGTCATTGTCTCATTCGTGTAATACTTTTTTTACAGCCTTACGTAAGTGGAAAACTCAGTTTATCGAAAAATCATGTCTCCCGAACACTTATCCAGATCGGAAACATTCTGATCTCATGGGTCCCACTGAACTTGTCTTCGTGTCTAATTCTCATTGGTTTACGTCAATAAGGCCCCACCTTAGCGGTTGATTGTGTCCGTCTGGATAAAGTAAAAAATTATAGAGTACTGTACTAAACAAAATACTTCAAAATACTTCCTTTTTTTATCTGGAAAAAATACACACTGAAAAAGAAAAATTAATGTTAAAGAAGATAATACGGATATATTTTTTTTGGTGGAAATGTGGAGTTTTTTTTTTTTTTTTTGTAAAAGGATATAGGAAATGTGGAGTTAGTATAATCAAAGATTAAAGAATGCATGTATATGGAAATAAATAAAGGGTATAGTCTACGTTCTAAAAATTCCCAATTTTTCCGATTAACCATCCGATTAATTGCTTCAAGAGGGGCGACCGTAACGATACCGATTTTATCCGATTAATTATAACAATCGCCA
>OVBJ01001885.1:0-22845 GCA_900406535.1 Noccaea bulbosa
GCGGGCTGATCCGCATGAACATCTCAAAAACATATAGCCCAATGGGCAGGTTCAGGTGAACACGGGCTGGCCCGATTGACACCTCTAGCTATAATTAGTGCATGGAGTTTATTTTAGGAACTACATTATTACTATTTTTAAACCATGTCCAAGTTTTATACGATATATAAGAAAATGAGTTATACGATAGTGTGTATACAAATATCAAATCATTATTATATTTTAATATATGATTTGAACGATAGTTTTGTTTTCAAATTTAAATCAAGCAAATAAGCTTAATCTCTTGATCAAAGTTATATATTAATATCCGTGACCAATTTTTTTCTTTTAACTACGATTTTAGAACAGAGAGTTTACAAACGGTCTATAATTTTTTTTTGAATTACAAATATTTTTGGTGCATTGCTTCTTTTAAATTACTTAATTTACAATACAATAATATAAAACAACATGATTTTATAAGTTTACTAACAACAATAATACAAATTATGATCCAGAGCGACACTTATAATGCAACTGGATGCTACAATCTCCAGTGTCCTGGTTTTATACAAATCAGTGGCAGTATTGTTCTTGGAGGTGCAATTTCTCCTGTATCTGCATTTGAGGGGAACCAGTATGAGATCACAGTTTCCATGTGGAAGGTTTGTTTGTTTATTTTACTCGATGCATTTTATACTTTTCAAATAATCAGATATATGCATCGTTGATAAATTAATAAATAAATTATGCAGGACCAAAAGCATGGAAATTGGTGGCTAAGTATGGGATCCAACCATACATTGGTTGGATATTGGCCGGCTGAGTTATTTTCTAGTTTAGCTTACGGAGACAATGTGCAATGGGGTGGAGAGATAGTTGACTCACACAGTTTCAGGCGTCACACGGCCACGCAGATGGGCTCGGGTCGTTTCGCCGATGAAGGCTTCGGCAAATCTAGCTACTTCCGCAACATGGAGATTGTCGTAACCAACAACACATTCGAGCCAGTTCAAGAAGTAGTTCTACTAGCACCCGACTATGAATTCTACAACATCAAGAAGATATTTAGAGATGATTGGGGTACTTACATTTTTTACGGAGGGCCAGGGTTTAGTCGCACGCATTCACATTCAGGAGTCACTTCTCTAGTACTCAATTGGTTCTCCTTTTATTTAAGTTTCATGATTTTTCTTATCATTTAGTTTATTATCGATTGAACCCTTAGTTGTAAAAGATACTATATGTAGTTTGTTTGAAACATGAAGTTTAATTGAGTTAAGTTTGTTTACAAATTACAGTGTTGACAAATAAGCAAATCTCTTTTCTATCTAACCTTTTCAACTACAACTATTCGATTCCTTTCTTCAAATGTGTGTGGATCGAGATTCTTCAATCGGCTATGGTTGAGGCGTCAACAGAAAACCCTGATTATGTCGAGGGTTGAGATTTTGGACATGAGAAAATGAACTGGATTGCTGTATCTATTTACACTTTATTTCACATTAAAAAGTTCCTAGTTCCAAATGATGCCCACTTTAAGAAACTGGTAACCATATTAGAACGTTGGCATTGCTGATTGAAAAAAAAAACCTCTCAGAAAGCCTAAAGCTAAACAAGATGTTCTAAGTTGGTCAAAACTGGGCCTCACTAACTAAGAGCATCAAAGAGAATGTTGAGAGCTGCTGTAACATGAAACTCTTTCGGTTCAAACACAAGGAGGCAACAAAACCAAACTACCAGGTACAAAACACATTATTTGTGAACTATTTTTGCATAGAAAATGTCTAAAAGAGATGTGGAGATTACCCAAATTAGCTTAGGACAGGTCTATGTAAAATCCATGCATAAGGGACAATGTCATCAATGACAGAAACATGTTTTTGCGGTTTGATACATGGACATTGGACTCCATTTGTTCCTCTGATCAATTTCATTTTGGCTCTCATAAATATTATATGCATGCAGTATTATATGCGTGAATTTACTACTTTGTGTGAATTTTTCTTATCCCTTCGGAGGACCTATTCAAGAAGAGAAGTGTGTGAAGGAAGTGGAAGGAACAACAGCTGACGTGGAAGAAGCTTGAGCAAAGACTCGTTCTGAAGAAGAGGCTTCGCTGTTAGAGTATAAATAAGAGTCGCAATACTTTTAGATCAATTTATAATTGAGCAGAGAGCTAGACTTTGTGAGGGAGTGATTCTTGTATTTGGGATCACTGATTACATCGTACGTGGAGTCTTATTGAGTGAAATTTCTTGAATAAATCCTCCAACAGTCCAACGTATATCACCCCTTTCCTTCTTCATTGTAACAAGATTTAAGGTTTAGTTTCGCTCATTGGGCTACTCTTTTTATGTGTGAATTTACTACTTTGTGTAATGTTTCTTATTTAATAATGAGAATCTGTCGAATTAATCAAATAAAAACTAAAAGAGAGACGACTAAACTATTTTACGTACAGAAACTGAATTTTATCAACGACAAAAAAACAAGATAATCTGAAATATATTTTGGTTATTAGAACATTTTTTTTGTAGTAACATGTACATCTTTGGCATTTGCATCGCACAAGCTCAGGTGTATATATATTAATATATATATATATATATATATATAATGGGATATATATATATTATAACACAAACGTTGAGACAAACAATTAAGTCATAAAGGCGATAATGTAATAAACTTACTTTTTATCCATAGAATAGCAAACAAATAACATAAGTTCGTAAAATAAAAATAAAAAATAACATCAGTTTATCTTTTATAATCTTATATTTGAAAAAGATAACCAAATTCCCAAATCGCCAGTTATACTAGGAAGTGATCGATTTCTGTCAATGATTGCAACAACATTGTTGAGCTATTATAGGGGTAGCACACTCACCACCATTCCCGTACCCTTGCACTATACAGTCGTGGAAGCATTCATAGGTTGTATACTTTTTCGTACATGGTATACCGCAGTGATCATATTTTGGTGCCTTGGCCACTGCACAAATACAACCAAGTTAAAGAAAAATAAAATATATACGCACAAACATATATATGAATCGGCTTTACCATATTTATTTTTTTTCTAAAAAGAAAATACGGAAGATTTACTCTTAAAAATGATCAAGGATGTTGACAAACAAAAATTGATCAATGATCGATAAACAATAAGACATACCCGATGAGGCCAAAACGTTGGAGTTGAACAATAACGTTGCTAGTACCACCACAAGAAAAAAAGCCACATAAGTTTTTGTGATATTCATTATTTTCTCTTCTTACTGTTAATTAATTTCGTTGTGAAGAAGAGGAAGAAGTACATTAAAAAATCCTCAGAAGCTTCTCCTATATTTATATAACCATTTGTCCACAAAAAAAAATCCATTTTCAACCCGCTCATTTTTCTTTTACCATGAATACATTTTCCATATTTGCTAACAATACCATTTTTATCATTTTATGATAAACAATAAATATCCGTATTTACATTCTTTAGTCAACATTAGCATATATGTATATCTATATTTGCATATATGGTCTGATTTCTTTCTTGTTTTTGGTATCAAATCATGGAAATATAACACATACAGTGAAATATATCTTTTGGTAACCATTTAAGTAATCCAATACATATTGTTAATGATTTTAAAGTAGAAAGGAATGAGAAAAATGGTGAATACGTTGAAAGAATCTTACAGTTATGGAATTAATTATGCACTCAGAGTTTTTTTACTGTGCACAAAATAGAATATAATCATATATACACTCATCCAGCATATTAGTATTTTATAATAAAATTATGCGACTAAAAAAAAGAAAAAAAAATCTTACATAGTCTTTACAGTAGTTTGTAGTTTGTACCATGAAGTTTAATTTAATTGAGTAAAGTTTGTTTACAATGTTGACGAATTAGTAAATCTCTTCAGGGACACAATATGTATGGTTAATGGTTCTATTACTTTCTTCAAATCCGTCAAGATTCTTCAATCGGACTATGATAGTCCGATCTTGGGGGAATCCAGAAGGAGACTCTTTTTCTTCATTCTTCACCTGTAATATGTTCTCTTTCGTCTGAATTTACACGTTGAGACAAACAATTAAGTAATAAAAGCGGTAGTATAATAAAACTAGTTTTTAATTCATTGAAGAGCAAACAAATAATAGAAATTTATCTCTTACAATCTTATACTCGGAAAACATAACCCAACCCTAAAAACAAGAGATCAAACAATTACAAAGAAGTCAATAACAGCGTAGGTGGTCCAACAAGCTGTCTCAGCAAAGCGATAAGATTATTTAATAAAGTGCTCATCTAAGAGGACATCTCTTAAGAGTACAACACAAGGTAAAAAACCAAACCATCAGGACAAGCAAAGACCTGAGGCTTTTATCTCGATTGCTTCAAATCTGCAGGGCATCAGCAATGGATCCGGCAAGACTCAAAACTTCGAAAGGGGCTTTGTTTCCAATGGCTTTAACCGTCTGTGGACAAGAATCCGTGATCCAGAAGTAAGCAAACGCTTCTTCTTCTGATCCTAATTTCAAGACAAAACAAAAAAAAACAGGATAGCCTCACTTTAAAGCCTAGAAGAAGTTACATGAAACAATTGACAAAGTCAGTTACTTTTTCTTCTTCCATTTTCACAGGTAATTAACTAATTACCGTTGTTCCTGTGAGTGAAACGCTCCCAAGAGCTCTTTGGGAAGACACCATGAGTTACATAAGCACTCACCTTCGCTGCTCCATGAGCTGCCAATACTTTCTGTGTCGGGAAGAAAACAGTATCGTTGGTAAAGATGGTTTAACCGCCATTTTCTTGACAGTTTCAGTCTAGATCAGTCAACAAATCTCATAGAACATCATCAAAGAAAAAATGCAGGGAGATTGTAGTTGACGATACCTGGCATTCAATGAGTGTACCACCAGACTGCACAAGATCATCCACGATAACAACGTGGCAGCCAGCGGGGTTTCCTTCTTTAAGCCTCACTATTCTCTTATCTCCTTCACGAACCTTTGTGCACACCACCTATTATCACGATTCAACATTTGGTGATGCTCATAAAGTTCGTTCAAAGTGAAGATTGAATAATAAAAAAAAAAAAACATACAAACCGTGGGATACTGATCCAACAGCTTGTGGAAACGCTTCCAGGCTCCATCATCTGGAAATGCAACTATGACCTGGAAACAAATAAACAAAAAAAGGAATCAAATTTTAGCATAAAAAAAGAACAAACACAAAGAAGTAAACTTTCTAATTTGCATGCATCTATTTATAAACTAACTTTTTCACTCTCAGGAAGCTGTTGCAGACGTTTCGTCAACAATGGGATTCCAGTCTCAAACAAAGGAAGAACCTGATCAGCAAAGTAAAACCTTTCCTGCAAACACACAACAAGAAAACACATAAGAGATAGCGATAATCAAAAGGAACAACACTTACAAGTCATTAGGAAACTAAGCAAACCTGGAGAGCGTGAATGTCATAGATGACAACACTAGTCGGACCACCACGAGAAATGGGGATGTTGGAGACAATCCTTGCCATGGTGAAAGCAGTTGCAACATCTCCTTCCTCCTCCATTCTCTCAAAGGAACCAGTGGGGAAGAAAGGCAACACCAATGTGAAGGAGGCCACAAACAAGCGAGGCAGCAAGTAAATGACAGAGATCTGCTCGAATATGACTGCAGGAGAGCTGAATGAAGCAAGGAAAGCCACGTGCTGTCCTCGGATTTCATGTGCGTTGTTGATAAACAGATTTGGGAATCCATCAGCAAAGCTCCTGAAACCAAAACCAATGACCAAAAATCAATTCACATATCCTCAAATCCCATCTACGAATCACCAAATGGCAAATACTATTCGTAGGAAACTGAAATCTGCTGAAAGATGAGGGATTTTTGAATACATGAGCCTCAGATCAAACAGCCACACAAGCAAAATGCAGATTCTGGAGCAGAACAACAAAAGGGAGTTTTTTTGGCATAGTGAATCCAAATTTTGCAATAAAGATACGATTTTTGCTTAACCTAATAAACTGCCAGAAACCCAGAGACTCACACTAGAGAGGGGAAAGGAGGAAAATTTACCTCCAGTTGATGGATTGAAGGGTGATATGATCAGATTCAGCGGCGATTTTGTGAGCGAGTTCTTCGCACTCTAAGCAGTAAAAGAGATGGACTTTCTTCTTCTGTAATTCAGACACGACGGCGTCTTTACAAATCTTGTTGTCCATGATGATGTTGGCTGCGTTCTCAGACATTGACGCTGCTGTGAAGAGAGTCTCTGTGTGTGTCTTTTGCTACGGAATCGGATACACAAAAAGGGTTTAAAGGGTTCTTTTTTCTAAAGCCCTTATTTGTTCGGCTGACAATTTTGATTCCTTTCACTCTCCTTTTTTTTGTTTATTCATTTACCCCAATTTCAGGTGATATTTTTTATTTCTCTTTTTATAATAGCACAAAACTGTTAAAAAAAAAAAACCTGTCATATATGTATTTGAAACATTATAACGCCCTTCATAATTATCAACACGAAAATATATAAATGAATTTTTAAAAATGAACCCAAACAGAAAATATTGAATTAAAATTTTGTTTCTTCATAAAATTTCGTTTATGTTATCATTTCCAGTACCTAATATTTTCAATTTAAATTTTTTTATTTATTGTTTATCAGAACGCAAAATAATATCGGAAACTTGTACAGGTGGGTTTTCTTGCAACAAAATTCATTTACGGTAACAACAAATTTAAATTATTCAGTCTTATTCAGTCTTAGTTTTTTCATAAAAAAAAATTATGGACCTATATATGCTAAAACAAATTATGACACTATGACTAAACCTATATCACTAAATAGTTTAGGTGCTGTTCTTAAACATTTAGCAGTTTATCAACAAAACAATAGCATTTACTTGTCAAAAGGGTACTTCGCATCCAATTTCTTTTTGTTTTCATAATTTCGTCCTTTATGTTGCTTCATTTTTCATAACTTATCCATAAGTCAACCTTATATCATTCCTTCAATAAGCTACCGTGGAACTTGTTAAACAGCATGAAAACCGACGCAATCACCAAAAAATGTATTTAGTTATACATTGGAAAAAAAAAAACTACTACCTGATAATAGAATCTAATATTTATAATATTTTTCTATAAGAAGTTTATTCCGAACCGACGAAATGGTGAAACAAATCCAATCCAAGTTTTTTTGGGTCGTTGTCAGCTCGAATGGGCAGAGTTTATAATACTGCCTATTACCAACCTTTGATCATACTGCAATTTAAAATAAACTTGACTAGTGGTGAGTGTGACAGTTAATTATTTTTTTCCTAGAAAAACCTCATTTCCAAACATAGTAAAACAAAAAGTATCCAGCCACCAAGATTGAACTCCAACAGTTATCAAATCAAACATATAATCATTTATCCGAGGAGAAAATAATCATTTCCACGCAAAAATCGTTGAATCATATATACCTTAAATAATTACGTGGAGCCATGTGTATTTGTGCAAGACGACAGCACCAGAGAACCAATCATGTTCCGTCTCTTACTCATTATCAAATCCATTGTCTTCGATCTTTCGCTTACGCAACACAACCTTGCGTGAATCACACGCACCATTCGAAACCACATCCACCGTCCGATCATCCCAACCAAGTCTCATCTCATGGTTCAATCGTCTGATGAAACCTTCGCTACGTCTTTCACAGTAATCCAAGAACCTAACCACAGACGTCGCAGACTCCTTATCCTTCTTCCAATACCCACCTAACTCATCAAAACGACGTCGTTCCCTATCCTCCACGGCAAGATACTCCACCATTCCGGCGACAAGCTCCGGCGAAGCTCCTGACTCGTCTCCCCACAGCCAAATCCTTACCATAGATCGTCTCAAAGCTGATCTCACGGCGTTTCCGAAGTCACTTCTGTCCACTAGATACGAGCTTAATCTGATCACAAACTCTCCATGACTTGCACCGGAAGTTACCGAGACCCTCTCTACTCCATTACTGCTATTTCCACAGAATCGGACTGTCACGTGGCTTACAGTCTTCCGGAGACGATGAGGAACACCGTCGTAGAGAAACTTCTCCACAAAGAAGCTCGTCTCGAGCAAACTCCGCACTGCGGTATCATCCGATTCGAAGAAAAGTGCGAATCTTTTCCCGGAAGGAGAATCTTTAGCTTCGTTGATGATAGTTATGGAGAAACCTTTTGATGCCTCGTGGTTTGCCCACAAAGAGATTGCTCCGACGAGTATTACAGAGAAAAACCGTAGAAAATTACCAAAATCCGATTCCGACGCTGAGCTTTTGCTAGTGGATTTGGCTAGGAAAGATTGAAGAAGAGTCTGATCCGCCATTGAAACCATATATAGAGAGAGAGACGTGTAAAGGTTTTGTAATGAAATGGTTCATAAATTGAGACGACATAGACTTATAACGAGTCTGTTGTAATGAAACAACTAAACACACTGATCATGTCTTTCACATGGCCAGGAGAATGTACACGCAAGAGGAAGACTTTATATACATTTAAGTTCCAAACAAATTACGTAAATGTACTAAAAGGGATGTTCTTAGATTTTTTTTTTTTTTTTTTTTTTCCGACTGAAGTTAATCCCTAAAAGCCGGTTTACTCTGTTCCGAGGAACAACAACAAGTCATAATACTTTACATCTGTTTTTCTTACATATCTGCGCCAGATCTGTACACTTACTTTCGAAGGTGGGTTAGAGAGTTCCCAGCTACTGGTTTTAGTGGGGATTTTTTAAAAAGACTCTTCTGAAATGTTCTTGGAGTTACGGTTTTCCCTCGGATTATCCATAAGATCCATTGTGTAAGACCAATCTGTATCAGGCGTGGTTATGTTCCAAATGCTTGAAAAAAGTTGATCCTGTAATGATCCATAAATACAATGTGAAATCGGTGGACACGAAATTTGAATAGACTGCATTTGGTGATTAAATGTTTAATTTAATAGAGTACCTGATCATCGGAGTCTTGACCCTCGTCATGGTGGGAGACTTCTGGATTCTGCATGAATGAAGCAAGAGCTGACTTTCCTTGGATCTCTGCATATGCCAATGAAGCAACTTTGCCACTGTTGAATTTCTCCCATATCTTACCATTGAAGGTCTGCAGATACAGGCATGATCAAAAAATATCCGTTAACTATAACATCTGAAGCAAAAGCATCTTAATAACGTATCCAGATAAGCTGAGGAGCATTGTTGAGAGGTTATGATGAAAAGAGTGGGATTCGTTGAAAAGTTATGGAGTTAAACTGAGGTTGATGGCATAAGAGTTTGCATTGGCATTGCTTTTGTTCACAGTTTAGTTCCTTAGTCACAAGAATATACAATTTATGGTTTTGCCTTGGTATTTGTTTGTATGAGGGGCTTGAACAGGGGGATTTTGGGGTTCTTTGGTTCACTTTTGTTTCTAAACCTAACACATTACTAGTCTCGACTGACATATCAGGCAATGGCAGTTTCCAAAAGCAAAAGTGAAGAGAAAAGGTTAAAAACCTGATGGAAGGGAACAATGTGCAATGGAGAGACCATGTTGACAAAAGCATGACCCATGTTGCACTTATTCTGCATCCAGAAGAAAAGCCAGATGGTCAGTAAGTTCTCAGGTCATACAAGAGAGCATCATGTGTCCACTCTTTATAGTATAGTACCTTAAAGTCTATAGGTAAGCACAGAAAGTCATAGTCTCCCTTATGCTTCTCGTCAATTTCAGCCACCAGCATCTTGTAAGTATACCTTACAAAACAAAGCAGTTCGAGAGTTAAACATTGCCTGAAGATCTTAGATTTGAGATCAACAAAAACGCTTACTTGTTTGGGATGTTCTTAATGATCAATGTAGTCCTGATATCATCTCCAGTAATAATCCTATCCAAGTCAACATGATACCGTTCACCATCAATGAGTTGATTCCGACTGTGAGCCTGAAGCTGTGGGATCCTAACCTGATCAGCAAAAGGTTCATGTCTTGCTGATTGTAACCCTCTACTCCCACCAAAAGGAGCTGTTGGCATCGGCGACATGTCAAAGCCAGTGAATTCTCGTTCATTATGGTTTCTCGGTTGACTAACACCATGAGAATTGATATAGCTTTTGTTGATTCCCATGTCACCAAATCCAAAGGGTGTCAGGGAAGATGTCTCTGGTGATCCGGGGTAGTTGTTGTTATGAATACTTGAAGGAGCAGAGCCCACATGATGCTGGTATTTACCAAGCAATGAACCTTGCCTCTCAGCAAATGGAAAACCATGCCTGACAATAGATGGTGATGAAGACGACGACGCTCCTCCAGTGTAACCAGGATAATTCATGTGCTGAGGAGGGCTTCCCCAGCGAAAGCGGTTATCAGACGAAGTCCCAAACCCCGAGGAGCGTGGAGGAATAAACCTCATGGAGTTGGAGATTCCACCTGCTATGTGCTCTGGCAAGGAATGAGTTTGACCGTAGGCAACGTTGTGCATCAATCCTCTGTTCAGAATAGTTTGGTTTGGATGGTTTAATAGACCTTGCTCATTACTGACTGGAGAAAACCCCTGAAAGCTAGAAGGATAAGCAGGGAGTAATGAAGCCAACCCCGGCGTATTATCGTGGTTAACCGGCCTGACGATTCCTAAACCATGTGGCCTCTGAAATGCATGCGAAGGAGAGCCATTCACTGGACTGCCAATTGGCCAGTTACCTGTTAAAGTAGATTGAATGAATACCTAACCAATGGATAGATAAACAAATGATAAAAGAAATGATCAATATGAGATTACCTGGTGGAGAATTGGCAACCTGTGAGCCTAGTTGATTGAAGAAATTTGTACTGTCCAAATCTTGATTTGCTGTTGGGACAGAGCTGCATTCAAATAGTTTTCAGTTTCACTGTGTGTGCAAGATAACTCTGATTCTTGGAAATATATACAAAGTGCAGGGAAACTCACACTCGACGGACGCCTCCAGGACGGCTAAGTTCAAGCTTTATACATTTTCCACCTATCTCGCTTCTATTCAGTGCTTTCAGGGCTGTCTCTGCATCTCTAACATCATAGTACTCGATGAACCTGTGGAATCGCCTGTTCGGTGTTTCTCTTATCTGCATTCACAAAATCAAGAATTAATAAACGGCTGTTTTGATACAGAGAAGACCATCATAGACATAAAGATAAAGATAAATCACCTCTCTTATTTCACCATAGGCACCGAACAGCTGAAGGAGCTCATCGTTGGATACTGTTGTGTCCACATTGAAAATCACAAGAGTTCCTTGATTCATATCCTTCTCTGAAGGGTTTTCCTATCATGTGGTATGTATCTGAAGATTAGGAAAAGTGATAAAGAAAAAAAGCTGAAACTTCAAATCAAGAACATTTCTCTCCTTAGTCACCATACTTTAGGAATGGAAAAGTGAATGTCCAATGTCCTTTTCCTCAAGAGCGTGTTCTGTAGCGCACGCATTGCGGCATGAGCAGCTCGGATGTCATAGTAAGATATCATCACAAAGCCCCTGCTTTTGCATGCAGTGTACAAACTCCTGATCTCCCCAAACGGCTGATGAACAAAACATAAATGAGTCAAGGCTTTGATGAGAGAACCAAAATGGAAGCAAACAAAGTGTGAAGCATTACCTCGAAAAGAGCGCTTAACTCAGAATCCTCAACACTGCTGTTGATATTCCTCACAAACAACGTCCTTGAAGGATGTTCACCGTTCGGATGCTCTACTGAAACTCTGCCAGACGTAGTGTTGGGACGTTTACGAGGAACAAACGCGTTCGCAGCACCACGGTCGGACATCTGCATCCCTGACGCATCTTGGGATTCAACATCAAGTTCCATACCACCTCCGGTGCAAAAGACATCACAGTCTTCGAGATCTTCAAGCTCATCAGGGAGGCCGTTGAAGTTAAGCTCGTCAATGAGTCCAGGAAGGAGCTCGTTCTCATCCTCGGGAAGCAAGATCTCTAAAGAATCAGGCTCAACATCTTCAGACGAATCCTTCTCAGAGTTTCCTATGCCGAGTTTGTTCAGACTTGGTGAGATATTATCATCAAGGGAGAGCCAGCTATCTGAATCAGTCATATTCACTGCAAGGTTTGTCAAAAACAAGAGAAAGATATTGGCACTGAAATAAAGAGTCAAAACTGATCACTAAAAGAAGGTAAGACATACGCTTTTCATGGAAAAGAGTGGGCAGTGAGCTTGAGAACATGCTCAGATCACGATAACCACTGCCTCCATCAAAAGTTCCAGATGATCTACTCAGCAAGGAAGGCATGTCTAGAGCAATGGTAAACAAAAGATGGTAATTTGCATCAGAACACAATAAAAGAAAGAAAGAAAGTATCTTTTTTTTTTTTCTCTCTTACCAGCAGATAATGATGATTCCTTGGTTTCAAGTTCCATCTTTGTGGCGTCTGCAACTGCAAACAAAACAAGAAACCAACTTTAATACTAATTTCTGATTTTTGCATCATAAAGCACACAAAAAGCTACTTCCTAAGATCATTAGCTCTCTCAATCACACATGATTAAACAAGCTACTGATGTTTCCTCGTCCAGACTTATGGACAAAGCTAAACAGAGAGATCGATTATTCCTTAGAAACTCTAAGTTGGTCAACTCGATGAACAGAAACTTCACTGCGGAAAATTTTTGCTGCTTGTGGCGACAAAACATCATCAGAGACAAAAAAAAAAAAAAAAAAAAATTTGNTTCAAAGCTTGAAACTTGAAACTTGCAATATCCCACAAAATGAAAAACATCTGAAACAGGTCAAACACCGGCTCAGGGACTCGTAAATTCCACGAAACAAAAGAGAAAACTTTCGAAAATTATCACCAGTTTGCAAAAACAGGAGCGTCGAGAAAAAACCCAGAACAATCATCATCAACTACATGAACAGTAAAGCAATCAAACAAATAAGAAAAAGGGACTAAAAATTAATATGTATAATAGCAGAAATCAATCGATTGTATAATTTTCAGCGAATAAAATTAGAGAGAGTAATAGTACCCGCGATGGAGGAAACCATGAAAAAAAAAAGCTTGAGTAGCCGATCAAACTAAACAAAGAGGAGAATCGGAGAAGCAACGAGGAGGAGAAGAGAGCTATGTTTCGTAGAAGAATAGGAATTTCTTGCTTACACTCTTCCTCCTCCTTCTTCCGTTGCCGGGAAATTACACAAACGAGCGAGCAAAAAAAAAAAAAAAAAAATTGAAGAAAACCGAATTTTCTTTTATTTTCTCAGGGTGAAGCAGAGAGACCCAAAAAAAGTGAAGTAAAACTTAATTTAAAGGGTAATTCTTACTTAATTAGAGTCTTAACATATTTTTTTTGAAATACGATTTTTTCGGCGTCAGGCCAAGTGCCCAACCGTTGACACGAACTTAAACCAGCTTGATGATGTCATTGCTATTTTCTTTTGTTTTTCTGTGTGAGAAATAATATTTTTTCTAAAAACAAAAATCTGAATTTCTAGAAAAATATCTCTAGGTATGTCTTGTAGTAATAATAGTCATATGTTCTTTACCGAGTTTTTTGCAATCGATTACATCAAACTTTATTCAGAAGCTTTAAATCATCTGTAACAGTATAAGAATCAATAAAACTAGAGATAATTGAAAATTTATACTCCAAGACTATATATCCATAAATTTAAGGGTAAATTCTATACATCTACTTTAATATATAGATTATAGACAGGAATGTCAAAATTTAATCTTATGAATGACAGTAATGTCACATTTAATATGATTATAATCTTTAATATATAGCACAAGGCTATTGATATGATTATGTTTGTTTAATCTTAAGCGATGTATAGCGAGATGTTATCATACAGTAATGTCCAATTTAATATGATTATATTTGTTCATCTATGTTTTCAGTCAATAATTGAATCGTTATATTCAGAAGATGCAAAAAAAGGAAAAAAAATTAAAAGAGGTATTATATTGTTCATCATCTTAATGTTAATGGCGATCATATTCACACGTGTGTAATCTCTCGAATAGATTAACATAAATGTCCCACTTTAAACTCCAATCGACAAAGTTTCCGCGGGTGAAAATGTCTCCGGCGATCTTATGCTACTCCGGTATGACGGTGCCGGACATTCCGTCACCGGTTTCCGTCTCCGGAAACTCTTATCTCCGATTGATAGACACAGAATGCAGCACGATGAGAGAAGTCAAGCAAATCCACGCCAATCTCATCAAAACCGGTTTAATCTCCGATACTGTTGCCGCGAGCCGCGTCCTCTCCTTCTGCTCCGCGTCTCCGTCAGACATGAATTATGCTTATTTGCTCTTCACAAGGATCAATCACAAGAACCCATTTGTGTGGAACACTATCATCCGTGGTTTCTCTCGGAGCTCCTTCCCGGAGATGGCGATTTCGATTTTCATCGATATGTTGTGTTCTCCGTCTGTGAAGCCGCAGAGACTGACTTATCCTTCGGTGTTCAAGGCGTACTCTAGTCTTGGAAAAGCTCGTGATGGGATGCAATTGCACGGGAGGGTTATCAAAGAGGGGCTCGAAGACGACTCGTTTATACGGAACACTATGCTTCATATGTACGCGACTTGTGGATGTTTTGTCGAAGCTTGGAGAATTTTCATGGGGTTGATGGATTTCGATCCAGTTGCTTGGAATTCGATGATTATCGGTCTTGCTAGATGCGGGTTGATCGAAGAGGCCCAGAAACTGTTCGATGAAATGCCGCAGCGGAATGAAGTTTCTTGGAGTTCGATGATCAGTGGGTTTGTGAGGAATGGTAGATTTAAGGATGCGTTGGAGTTGTTTCGAGAGATGCAGGAGAGAAATGTGAAGCCTGACGGGTTTACAATGGTGAGTCTGTTGAATGCTTGTGCGTATCTAGGAGCAAGCGAGCAAGGGAGATGGATACATGGATATATAGTGGAGAATAGATTTGAATTGAATAGTATAGTTGTGACCGCACTCATAGATATGTACTGCAAGTGCGGGTGCATTGAAGAAGGTTTAAAGGTGTTTGAGAGCGCTCCTAAGATGCAATTATCGTGTTGGAACTCGATGATTCTCGGTCTAGCTAATAACGGATGCGAGGGAGGAGCCATGGATTTGCTCTCGGAGTTGGTGGAGAGTTCTGGTTTGGAGCCAGATTCAGTCAGCTTCATCGGTGTTTTAACAGCTTGTGCTCACTCCGGGAATGTAGATAAGGCTGGCGAGTTTTTCAGATTGATGAGAGAAAAGTATTTGATCGAGCCATCGATAAAGCACTACACTTGCATGGTTAATGTGCTGGGTGGAGCGGGGCTTCTCAGAGAAGCGGAGGCGATGATAAAGAACATGCCGGTGGAACAAGACGCGGTTATATGGAGTTGTTTGCTTTCTGCTTGCAGGAAAAACGGTAACGTGGAGATGGCTGAACGAGCGGCAAAATGTTTAGAGCAGCTGGATCCTGATGAAACTTGTGGCTATGTGCTCATGTCTAATGCTTATGCTTCTCATGGCTTGTTCGAAGAGGCTGTTGAGCAGAGGGTTTTGATGAAAGAAAGACAGATGGAGAAGGAAATAGGGTGCAGTTCGATTGAAGTGGATTTGGAAGTTCATGAGTTTGTATCTTGCGGGAAAAAACATCCTAAATCCCCAGAGATTTACAGTTTACTAGGTGTTTTAAACTGGGATGTCTCTGCACTAGAATCAGAAGTTGGCTACTGCCCTTTGCTGAACAACTTTGTCATCTAAAGACACTGTAGAATTGTTTGACGTTACAACTAGAATGGGTTTGACTTGTTTAACTGAGAATTAAGCAGTCTTATTGTTTTGAGGAAGTAGCCGAAAATGATCATTTAGGTACTTATTTTATCATATTGTCAATTTGTTATATAGTACATGTATAAAAAAGATTTCTGCTTAAAATGCCATATCTGATAAACCTTTCTGCAGCTTTCTTCCAGGCACTCTCTATCAGCTTTTCAATTGCTCTGTTTCATGCTATCTGAAGAGCAACATAAGCCAGGTATGTGAATCCAAGACCCCACAAGAAGCTTCCTAGGTTTGGAACTGCCGCACTTGTTACTGAAGAAACCGGTGGCCATGTGGTAGTGCTGAAATCGATTTATTAGATTATCTACTGTGTTTCTCTTTGATGAGGTTTATAGAAAGAAAGAAAAAACGAAAAGAAATGAAAACTTGTGCTCACCTGTTAGATGGGAACTTACACGTGTACCTGCAACCAAAGTTTAAAGATATAAGAAGGAGAAACACAAATCACAAATGGAAAAATGATTGTGAAAAATGTATTCTACACTATCACAGTGGAACGAACTCTAACAGTTGTAATCAAAGGTAGAATGTCTAAGTGTTTGGAATTACTTGGGTTTCCAATTGTAATCTGAGCAGCGCCATTGAAATCACAACGGCGATGTATAGGATCCTTCTGGTAATAGTCATTGAAAGCATAAGAAGCTCGGTTTGTGTAGCTGAGGTCCTGACAAAGGCCACCGTTTTCAATTGGTGAGCAGTCAGCACCATTGTCACAAGCCCAACGCAGTTCCAATCTCAGTTTATCAAGGGAGGCATATATGGATATGGTTTGCTAATGCACCAACTTGAAAAGTTAGTAGGTGTGGTGATTATGGTCTTCTGTGCAGGAAGACTTCCAGTCACTTGTGCTGTTGCTGCTACTGAAATAAGCGCAAAGAGGATCATTAACATCTCCGTCTTCATTTTTCTGTGAGAAATTCTTGCTTTTATTTTTTTTGGTATAGAAAAAGGAAATGGAGAAACTAGTATTTAAAAACTATTTGATGATGCTGCTGGTTATTGTCAGTCCTTGAACATTTGCATGTATTTATATCGTTTGTTTGGAGACGTAGTTAAGTCCTATGCATGTGTTTGCACTAAGTATTGAAATTTATGACAAGCGTGCTCCTATGTCTTAACCTTATTTCTAATTAAGGCCATGGCATGCTTTGCTATCAATTGATTTAAAACACTGTAATATATTTCGTATTAAATTATTAAATTAGAGGATTATGGTTTAAGTTCATACGCAATTACTAATAATTTTTTTTTTTTCTTTTCAGTTTCGTCTTTTACTGTTGCAGGTACAAACTACAGAGGAAGATAAGCTTCAGTTTTTAACCAAAACTTATGGTTCACTCTAGCTACAGAGATATTGATCTTTGATTCAAAGGTAAAGAAGACAATAAAGCTAAAGTACTTTGATATGATGATTAGAGATTAGTATTAAGGTTTGGACATTGCACGCTGCGCAGGGCCCCAAGAGTAGATATCAGAACCAGAGTTTCCATTAGTGAGCAGGTTCTGAGGCAGTCCATGAATGTCATCTAAAGGACGTGATCTTCCGTTCTGATAGTACTGCTGGTTCTGCATTGAAGCAGCTTCATCGTCATCCATAGGAAGACGATCAAAAACAGCATTCATGAAAGACGCAGCCATGAGGACAACAGGACCGGACGCGATTAGCCCACCAACGACTCCTCCACCGACAACCTGTCCTTGAGGCCCGGCTAAGTAAATGGTCAGACCTGTTATCCCAAGCGGTGCTGGTGGAGGCAAGATCGATCCGAGCAATGAGAGGATCTCGAAACGTCCGTGTAACGTCACAATGGCTCCTGATGAAGCCGGCTGCCTTAATGTCACATTGGTGACGCAACCATTGGCGCTTAGTATGCAGAGACCTCTCTGTTTCCTTCTTGCGAAATCTGATAAAGTCTCACAGATGTCATTACCGGAGCTGATCTCAACGGCGTGAGCTCTGAGGGAGTTTGGACTGTCGTGAGTGACAATGATTGGTGGTTTGGGTTTGTTCTTGGAGCCAGCTGGTCTGCCTCGTGGCCTCTTAGCAATCTCTCCTTCGATCGATGAAACCGGTTGGACCGCTTTGGGTAACGCTTTCAGATTGTTGTTGGTGCTGTTGTTATTGCCTCTCTCTGCTGCTTCATGGTTCCTCAATGGAAGTGACTTTGATCCTACAGAGGTTGGAGTCAGAGTTGAGCCTCCAGCCATTGTTATGAAAATGTTAAAATTTCAACTGAGATTTTGTGAGGAGTTTATGGGTTTAAGTAAGGAGATGTTTTGGGTGTGAATTATTATATTCTATGGTAGAGACACCAAAAGAATGATTGTGAAGAGTAGGAGATGTTTAAGTTGTCACCAACAACATTGTTATTAATAATTAACAACGTTATTATTATTTTGCAAAATAGAAAGTTTCTGGCAGCCTACTTCTCAACTGATGGATTCATTATACTGTTTAAAAATCTTGTAGCTATTTACAACCAAAACCATCTCATTTATTACAAAATTTAATTTTGGCCCGTGATAGAGAGTAGGTCCAAGAAAGCCCAAATTTGGAATCACACGTGTGAACACGTGTTTGTTTGTTCTCACCTTCTCTTCTCGACTCGAGGGCCACATTGCTCTCTCTGCTTCTCTCTCAAAGGCAATTCAAAAATCTCTGTTCTTCATCCGAATCGGCGCAGAAACTTAGGGAAGCTCATGGAGGAACGTGTATGCCTGCTAAGCTCGCTTCCCTCTCTCTCTCTCTCTCTGTTTCTTTTGATTCATAATGGCTCTCCTATGTTTAATCGCAGCCTGATTCCGTGAATTCTTACTGTTTTTGATTCAGAAAACGAGATGAGTGACATGAATCGAAAGCTGTAATCAAGTGAAATTGATTGAAGTATGAATGCGAATCACAACGGGAATCAAAGCTATCATAATCTCTGGACGGATGGCCTTATCTGTGCTTTCGAGTTTTGTCGAGCTCGTCGTAAGCAGCAAAACGATTCGCCGGAAAATCTGCTCCAATTGTATGATAATTGATAACAATCACTAATGGCTATGACTTTTTTTGGTAGAATCATTCACCCAACTGTGAACAGTGTTGTTGTGATGGCAGGAAACAGGAATGTAAATCAGGAGAAGAAGAAGAAGAAGAAGATCACTCGAAGAGCTATTGGCGGCCAATTGGATGGGAAAGGCTCTCCGAGCTTGTTCAGACGGTGAATGTTGAGAATGACTGGGAATCGGAAAACATGGCGATAGGTCATGAGGTTGAAGCTACGGTGGCTGAGCTGGCTGCTCCTTACTGGGAACGACCACTTGCGGGTCCAACGTGGTGGTGCCATGTAGATGCTAGCCATCAAGTTATTGCCTCTTGGCTGCGTAATGCGCAGTGGCTACACCCGGCTGTGAGCGTTGCTCTCCGGGACGAAAGCAAGCTGATCAGTGAACGAATGAAACATATTTTCTATGAGGTAAAAAAATAAAATCTTGAATTTGTTGCTTTTTGTAATTTGGATTTTGGACTTGTGCTGATGTTTATACGGTGTTGGGGATAGGTTCCTGTTAGAGTCGCTGGCGGGCTGTTGTTTGAGCTCTTGGGACAATCAGCAGGTGATCCTTTTATCGAAGAAGATGACATACCTATCGTCTTAAGGTCATGGCATGCACAGAACTTTGTAGTGACTGCATTGCATGTTAAAGGCTTTGCCTCGAATATTAGCGTGTTAGGAATCACAGAAGTCCAGGTTTGTTGCTGCTCATATTCCTTCTAGAATCAGTTAAATCAAAGCAGGATTTTTAGTTTTCTGGGGATTATTTGTCTATGATCTAACCAGGAAATGCTTATTGCTGGTGGAGCCTGCATTCCGAGAACTGTCCATGAGCTAATAGCGCATCTTGCATGCCGCCTTGCACGCTGGGATGATAGGTATGTAACAACATTTTGCTTCTTTATCATTCTGTGGATTTTTTAAACCTTTGATGGTTGGTTAGTAATATGCATATCCTTAATGCAGGCTATTCCGGAAGTATATATTTGGCGCAGCCGATGAAGTTGAATTGATGTTCATGAACAAGTACTTCAACTGAACCTTATGTCTTCTCTTGCTTAACCACTCCTCCTTTAAGCCTGATGTAGCAAGTGAAATTTTGTTTTTCCTTTGGAAAAAATCAGGAGAATGTACGAGGATCTGAATCTGTTTACTATAATCTTGAATCAAGAAATCAGAAGGCTTTCGACACAGGTAAAGCTTTCTTTCTTGTTTGATCCACCATGGATGTCTATGTTTTATACTAAACAATCTTTTCAAAAGAACTTGTTTCTCGACTCTGCTCTGTTGTTCATGATTTGTCTTTGATGATATCTTTGTATCAGGTTATCCGGGTGAAATGGTCGCTTCACGCTAGAGAAGAGATTGTGTTCGAGCTGCTTCATCAATTGAAAGGCAACGCAACAAAAGAATTGCTAGAAGGAATAACAAAGAGCACCCGCGACATGATCAGTGAGCAAGAAGCCGTCCGTGGCCGGTTATTCACTATCCAAGACGCCATGCAAAACACTGTCCGAGCATGGTTACAGGTATAGAATATTGGACATTCAAACGATGCTGGTCTTGTTGATTTTGATATGAACGTATGATTGGCTTGATTAGGACCGGAGCCTCACGGTTACACACAACCTAGGAATCTTTGGAGGAGTTGGTCTCTTGCTTACGATATTGACTGGTCTGTTTGGAATCAACGTAGATGGGATTCCAGGAGCTAAAGATTCTCCACAAGCCTTTGCGCTGTTCTCAGCGATTCTTTTCTTCTCAGGTTTGGGGCTAGTGGTAGCAGCTTTGCTCTACCTTGGACTCAAGGAGCCAGAGGCAGAAAAGAATGTGGAGATTACGAAACTAGAACTTGACGAAATGGTTAAGAAGTTTCAACGGGAAGCTGAGTCTCATGCTCAAGTTTGCAAAAAAGTTCCTCAGAACTTTGAACGCACGGCTAGTTCTAGTAGGATGATAGTCCATGATCCCAATGGTTACCTTCTCATCGAATGAAATCAAAGCAGCTGAGAAATACAGTGTGTACGTACTTTAGTCAGACCAGATTTCATTGATATGATGATACGTTCTTTAGTCAGACCAGATTAATCCAGTGTGTTTGTAAATTTTTCGAATATTTGATCTTTAAATCATGAATTATTTTCTATTGATTTTAATTTTGATATATTGAAAGTTGTAATATTACCGCAACGGTCAACAAAACAAAGGAGCATTGACTTCATAAAGTTTTGGTTCGCTTGATGCATTTGATAAAATAAGCTACGTCTATGGAATTTCATAAGAAGTTATACATAATCTATTTCATAGCAGCCAGCCAAGTTGCAGTTTATCTCTGCCGCAAATCATGTATTAAACCCTAATACAGTTTTCTTTTTAGCCACTATATATAAAGGAAGAAGATCCCTACACAAACTCATTAACGGTAATTACATTATTGTCTTCATGAGAATTAACGAGAAAGCTTTATCGTCCAATCAAAATCATTTCACATATAATAATATAGATTAATGCTATTTGAGTGAGTTTGTTTTTCTAACATATGAGTTATATTTATTTAGTAACCTAATTTGCGTTAAAACGTCCACAGTCTCTCTAACAAAAAAAATATTTTGCTAGGGAATTGTGTCTAGTGTATATGTTTGGTGTGATACACACACGTATCATCATCTTGTTTGTCGCCAGTGGTCACGAAGGTTAGTTTATCATATAATTTTTCTTTATATCTCTACAGTTGACTTTTTATATGCACTAATATTGCCCGAACGACTATTTCAAGACTTAATACTACTGCCCGACTATTCCAAGACCTAATACCATTGAGTAATACTATTGAGTACATTGGAAATGTATAAATAATAATATTTTGTCATTATCTATTATCTTTTATCTTTTATGTGTTACGATAGTATTCAACATTTGTTTTTTAACAGGTTTTGGGTTTCTTTGGAACAACAACAAAGAAATTTTTGATTGAGAAGTAATATTTGCTATGAAGTTAAACAAGTGGCGCAAGGAGAATCTCTGGATTTGGATTTCCGTGATTTCGAAGATGTATACGAACTTTTCGAATTCATAGATAAGTTTTTGGAGTTTAACGGAGAGCAAGATGTGAAGAGGTTCAAGCTGATCTATGATGCTAATGAGCATGATCATGATGCGTTCGTATCGAGGATTGATGACGTCATTAAGCGTAGAGTTTGTGATCTAACGATGCTGAATCGGATATGTGCTGAGGAAGAGCTAGTTAGATTGTGTCTACAGTTGTGATATGTTTATCATATAATTTTTCTTTATATCTCTACAGTTGGCTTTTTATATGCACTAATTGCCCAATCGACTATTTCAAGACTTAATACTATTGCCGAACGACTATTCCAAGACCTAATACATCGAACGACTATTGACAAAAATATGACAGTATTAATATTTTCGTTAACACTTTATGTATTATTTTTATGCGCTATGACAAAAATTTAATCTATTTTTTTGTTTCTCTTATAGTTCTGCTATTTCTCTGGGACAAAAAGCTAGAAGTGTTCAATTGTGGACTATTATTAGCTTATGAATTTGTGATTCTAAAATTCATTTTCAAATTTCAAATCCATTGTTATTAGAAATATTTTTAAAAGTGGATGTAGAAAAAAAAAATTTGATTTTAGAGTGATTTGGTGAGAATTCCCATTTTAAAAAGGAGAGACTTCAAATCACATGATTTTAGAATGAATTTTAGAATGATTTAACTAAAATCAGTTGAACTTTTATGATTCACACAAAATCATCTAAAAACTCACTAAAAATTAAATCACCTTAAATCACTTCAAATCTGAAGTTCAATACACCCCTCTTAATTTACAAAATTTTAAAATGGTAGCCAGTCATATTTAAATGGTTTCAATATTGATATGTTTTCATTAATTAAATATATAAATTACAATCTTCTTGTTTCCTAAATCTTTAGGCCCCTTAAATCATCTCAACAATCTTTACTG